>CM042190.1:25241302-25261297 GCA_023539305.1 Ilex asprella
GTGGCAACAATGGGAGTGGTGGTGGTGGAGGTGATACCAGTAGGGGTGGTGGGGTGGGGTGGGGTGGCAGACTGGCGACGACGACAGTTGTAATAGTGATGGTCGTGGGGATAGTGGTGGAATGTAGGAATGGTAAGGGTGATGATGTGACGGTGGTGGTGATAGTAGTGGTAGGATGACAACAGCAATGGACGTGGGGTGGTGGCGACAACGACGGTGGTAGTGATGATGGTCGTGGGAGTGGTGGTGGTTGTGGGGGTAGGGTGACGACACTAGTGGTGGTAATGGCAGCAATGGTGGTGATGGTAGTTATTATGGCAGAAGTGATGGTGATGGTAGTGGTAGTGATGGTGGTGGTGATAGGATGGTTGCAGTGGTGGGGTGGGGGTGTGGGTGGTAGTAGACGTGGTGGTAGTGGGGTGATGGTGGCGGTGGTGGTGGGGTGACGGTGGTGGTGATGTAAATTAGTTATGAAAATTTACAAGTCTTACAAATATTTTTAAAAAGTCATCCCAGATATATTATCATGAGCCTATTTTTTCTGTTAAATTTGAAGTGTTATTATTAGTCGCTAAATTAATTTTAAAGTAAAATTTCAAAAGATCCTAACCGCAAAAAATAAAAGTCATTTTATTTATCTTTTGAAATTTAAATTTTATATATATAAGGTGGGCAAGGGCATCCTGCCCCCAATGGCGGGTCTGAAGGTGTCATCAAGTCATGGGTGTCCCCAAAAGATGATAGTATATAGGAGATGATATTTTTAATTTTCTGATCTTTTGGGCAGAAAGATGAGCCGATTTAGTTTAGAGTTTTTACCTTTAAAAATCAATCAAATCTTTGGGTACTATAGATTGGGAGACGTAATAGATGTGTTTTTTTTTTTGGCAGCTCGTACAAAGATACAAACAGATGGTTAAGGCATTAGATTCGATCTTATCTTTTCATAGCATGCATTCACCTCTGCGAATAACTTGCAACTTTCTGTCACGTACTCTGGCGAATCTGGATGGACAAATCTCCAACGTCAACTAATGTAATAAGTCTGATAAAAAAAAAAACTAATGTAATAAGAGAGATTTTTCGACACATTGCAAGAGCAATCCTGAATAACACTTGGACCCATTACTATGGTTACTGCATTTCCCTCACCTCTCTCCCAACCGTCGGCCCAAAATTAAAATTTGTACCCACGACTATTCCTACCAAAAAGGCAAAAACCTTGGGCATTAAGCCCTTAATCATATAGGTATCTATAGCTAGGACTGATAATCCATCCGAACTACTCGAGTTCAATTTGTATAAGACTTAACACGAACTTGGCGTATGTTCTAAACCAATCAAGTTTTAACTATTTTTTATTCTTGTATTTTAGAAGACTTAAAGTTCAATTTATCTATATATAAAATAATCAAATTACTCAAGTTTGACTTGGTTTAAATTCAACTCATTCAGAAAAATGAACTCGACAAACTTAATTCAACCTCACAAAAACTCAATTCGATTATCAACCCTACTGATAACCCACGAGCAAAAAAGCATCAGCAAAAACTCCTCACGAGGGCAGGACTCAGAAAGGCCAAGCTTCTTTCAAGTGTGGGTTCCCCCAAAACTGGTTCAAACCACGAAGACACATGGTTGTTGAACATCATAATAAATTGAATTTTAAATATTGAAACAACACATTTTTGGCATCGAATGCAGAAAGGAATTCCGACATCAAAACTGTTTCGGAAATAGAACCTATAGCAACCGTGAGATTCTGCAACATGACCACCTAATGTAACCACTTCAAACACAATCCTATAGAATTTGTGATGACTCAAGTTCAAGGGTCCGACTCATATTATGAGCCTAATTTGAATTAAAAGCTCAAATCAAAGAAATCTAGCAAGTCCAATTGAAAGAAGTCCACGCCCGGTCAAGCTCATCAGAGTTCCAAGAGCTATATCACCAAAAGAGTAAACAGGGTCATCCAAGAGCCTCATTCACGCCGCCTTAGAAAGGGTCAACCCTTATGAAGCACGGATACTTTGTTGAGGTTGACGTATCCGTATCGGATACCTTATCGGATACGATACTCGTCGAATACTTGAGGATACATATTAGATACACTTTCGACGTATCCGATAATAATTAAATATTAGGATATTTCACAAATACTTTTGTAGTCGAGCAACATATATAATTTTTTAGTTAAACTTTTAACATCTCTTTTCGAATTCACATACCATACAATACATTAACAAAAAAATTATATTACTTCAAAGGTACATGAGTGTTTTTTAAATATTATATACAATTACATGTCAAAAGAGCATAAAATAAAGCTATTACATTATAATCTTAGCAAAATTACTTCTAAATACTAGGTAAATATTAGCTTTGATTACTTTAATTAGTCACTTTACTTTGTGAATATATCACAGCGACACGATATATATTTTCTTGAAACTAAAAAGAATTACTAATTTTTCTTATTATAAGTTAAATAACTATCAAAATATATAAATATTAAGTTGGTTGAAAATAATTAAAATATTAAATATATTTTATTATAGCCGTATCTTGACCGTACTTGTATCATACTTTTTTAGACTTTGTTGTATCGTCGTATCCGTATCGTATCGTACTCGTATCCGTATTCGTGCTTCATAGGTCAACCCCCACGTCATCCTTTGACTGAATCTTATGGAGAACACCGCAATAACCTCATCCGTTGAGAAGAGGGTGTCAGCTCCACCAGATTAGTCACTTAGTTACTAATAAGTCTCCTCAATTTGTTAAGAGACGACTATAAATTATAAATCCCGCCAACACTTGGGGGGCATTACACTTAACTGAGCACATCTTTTACTCTCTCATGTCTTAGCTTGTATCTCTCGGCTCTCACTATCCGTCTTGAAGAAATAAAACACCAAGCGACTCTAGCCCTTCAAAGTGGACGTAGGTCACATTGGCCGAACCACTAAAAAACCTTGTGTTGTTTTCTTTCTCTCTACTTTATTACTACATTTATTACTGTTCATCTAACAGGTGGTGTGCAAATCCAATTTGTGCATTCTCAGTTTGGCGTCGTCTGTGAAAACGACAAAATTCTCACCTAAATACTTCCTTTGTTGAACCAATGACTATCACTACCAGACCGATGAATCAGCCTGAAGATAATCCACCACAAGAGGAGAAGGTTGCTCCTCCACCAAGCAATCACATCTCAAATACGCAACAGATACTGGAGACAATGCAGCAACTTATAGCTCAGAACCAGCAGATCCTATAATTGATGCTTGCTAGACAACAAGGAGGTGCACATCTTATTGGACCCTAAGCCATCGGAGCTCCATGCCCTGGGCGTCAAGGAGCTCCAGGTGCACCTTGGGAGCCCTTTTGGGCGACCCACACAGGGGGGCCCACCATAAGGGGCCTCCACCTCTTCCTCCAACTCTCGCTTCTCAATGTGGAGACCTTAATTTTCAAGAGAATGAGGGTGAAAACCAAAGTATGAAGCATGGGAGTCGTTTCCACGATAATTCCAAATGAACTCCCAATAACTGGGATACAAAAATAAAAGAGGTACAAAATCAACTCGGTGACATTTTCAACGCCATAAAGGCGCAAGGACCCGAGACCGTGGACTACTTTGTGAGGCTAACTGTCAAGCCTTTCGTGATAAATGTGGCGAAGTACCCCCTTCCCCAAATATTCAAAATGTCATCCTTCGAAACCTTTGACGGTACCAAAGATCCACTTAATCACCTCAAAACTTACAAGACTTTAATGCAACTGCACAACGTCCCCGACGAATCATGTGTAGGGCATTCCTAACTACCTTGAAGGGATCAACCAGACAATGGTTAGTCAAGCTCTCCCCAGCTTCCAATGGTTCCTTCACTGAGCTAAGCAGGTCCTTCGTGTCGCACTTTATTGGAGGACGCCGCCACTAGAACTCTATCACCCACCTACTCAGCATAAAGCAGGACCGAGATGAGAGCATAAGGAGCTACCTCACTTGTTTTAACGAGGAGGTCCTCTAGATCGAGGAACCCGATGATAAGTTCACCATGACCGCATTCCTAAAAGGTCTCCAATCATCAAACTTCCTCTTCTCAATGATGCAGTGCTCATCGAAGAGCATGCCAGAGTTGCTGACAAAAGCTAAAAAATGCATGAATGTTGAGGACATCACAAGGGTCAGGCAAGGTGAGTCCTCCAGAACAGAGGAGAACAGAAAAGACAGAGATAGAGACGACAAGAAGAAGAGTGGCAACAAGCGCAGCAGGATAAAGAGGGTACCTGCCAATAACTGACTTAGTCCTACTCGTTAGAGAGATTGACAAGCCTTCACCTCTCTTAATGCCACTATCGGGCACATCCTATTCCAAATCCAAGATGACCCCGTAATAAAGTGGCCAGGGAGAATGAAGTATTCCACAAACCGCAAGAACCCAAACAAATATTGTCGCTTTCATCGCGACCATGACATCGATGATTGCTACGACCTCAAGAGGCAAATTAAGGAACTCATACAAGATGGTCATCTACGCCAGCATGTTGCTGGTAGGGGTCAAGCACCACCACCACCTCATAATCGGGGAAATTCACACCATCTCTGGAGGGCTCGCAGGAAGAGGAGAATCACTCTCTGCCATGAATGCCCATGCCAGGAAAGCTAGGCACCTCGACGAATTGCGCCCATCCAAGGCGTCCAAGCATAAAAACAGCGAGGTCATATCCTTCTCAGACAAAGACTTAGAACGAATTCAGCACTCCCACGACGACTCTCTGGTGCTCACTATGACCATCGCCAACTTTCAAGTACAAAGAATTCTTGTGAACAACGGCAGCTTTGCGAATATCTTATTCGTAGAAGCCTATGACAAGCTGAACTTGGGCAGATAAAGATTGCAGCCTATCAGGTCACCCATCATTGGATTCTCATGAAATAATGTGTATTTCCTAGGGTCCCTCACTTTACCAGTCATTGTCGTTACGGCACCCGAAGTTCCACAATCATAGGTAACTTCCTGGTGATAAAACTGTCCGTCGGCCTACAACATTATCCTATGGCAACCTGATTTCCACACCAAAAGTGCGGTGCCCTTCAACTATCATCTAATCCTCCATTTTCTAACCTCGAATGAAATCGGAGAGGTCCGAGGAGTCCAGGTAGCTGCAAGAGAATGCTACGTCTCCTCTATAGAAACCAAAAAGCCACAAGAGACCCTACAAGTGGAGGTCCTCGACCCAAGAGAATATGCCACATTAGAAAGGGGAGAACTAGTGGAGGAGCTCGCATCTGTGGTCTTAGATGAGGAGTATCCAGACAAAAGAGTATGCATTGGTTTTTCCCTTTCTAAAGATTTAGTTCGCCAGCTTGCAGATTTCTTAAGGCGTAATATAGATATTTTTGTATGGTCATATGAAGACCTTGAGGGCATCGACCCGGAGGTCGCCACCCATTGCCTCAATGTCGACCCTCATTACAAGCCTGTTCTCCAAAAGCTAAGGAGCGCTTCCATTGAAAGTGGTCAAGCGATGGACAGGGAGATGAGAAATTTGATATAGAACAGAGCAGTCAGAGAAGTAACATATCTAGGGTGGCTATCAAATGTGGTGATGGTGACCAAAACTAACGAAAAGTGGCGTCTTTGTATCGACTTTACCGAGCTCAACAAGACGTGCCCTAAAGACAGCTATCTACTGCCTTGAATTGACCTCCTCATCGACGCCATCGCAGGACACAAGTTGCTCACCTTCCTGGACTCATACTCTAGATATAACAAGATCAGCATGCTCCCCCCCAGACCAAGAAAATGCATCATTTATCACTCTGAATGGGACTTACTGTTACAAGGTCATGCCATTTGGGCTAAAAAATACAAGAGCAACCTATCAATGGCTGGTGAACAAAATGTTCCAGTCTCAGATTTGGGAAACAATGGAGATATACGTGGACGACATGCTGGTAAAAAGTCTCGCAACAGCAGACCACAACGACCACTTCCAAGAAACCTTTGACGTTCTCAAGTCATACCACATGAAGCTAAACCCTGAGAAGTGTGTCTTTGGAGTCAGGTCGAGAAAGTTCCTAGACTTTATGGTCAACTAATTAACCATCAAAAGTGTTATTTTACTATATTTAATGATTGGTTAATTGCATATTATTTGTGATTAAATGATTCAAATTCCTTGATTTGTTAGTTTAATACTTTTTCTAGTTGTTTGGTTTATTTTACTGGTAAATTGGTTGATTTAAAGTAATAATGAATAATGCAAGTGAAGCAACCACTAGAGGAAGAATCATAACTAATAAGGATTGAAAAATAATAAGGAATATAGGAAGACTTGAAGATAAATCACCATTTCAATCCTTATAAGAGTCCAAGTTTGAAGAAAACTCATCTTAAGTAGGATTAGGAAAGTTACCTAGAAGATAAGGAATTGACATGTTTTCAGTATTTTGGTCAAAATTTTCAATTCCAATATCTGATTGACCTGATTTTTATGGGGTTAGAAAGAATACTTCAAGGGATACAAAAGTGTATTTCACGAAAATTTTGTGAATCAACCTCTAAATATGTCAAATCCAAGCTCAAAGTTTGGACAAATTTTGTACCCACAGCCCCAAGATTTTATACACGAAATTTAACTTTAACAGACTCCTGTTTGGAAAAGACTTTCTCCCAAGCCAACCTTATATCTTTTACCTATACCTATGATTTATTTTGATTTTAGTTCGTTATGCCTGGCTAAAAAACCCAGCTAAAATTAGGGGAAATACTTTCAATTAAGCATGATATTTATTATTGATTCACTGTTCTTTTTAATGCTTAATTTATTTTTTTAATTTAATTCTTGTCTTTTAGTAAAAATTTTGCTCTATATAAATCGTTGAGTCATTGTGTCATGTACATTGATTGCTTGAATTCTCTGCGAGTCAAATAACTGATTATTTCGTGTTTGAATTAATTAATTAGAATTTTTCGTAAGATGGTTGATTAATTATTTACAACAAAATAAGGTTTAACTGTTAGAAAGCTTGATTTATCGTAGACTTCGGGTACAGTGAATGCTTGTGATCTACAAGTAAATTCTTATATTTATTCAGATAATTTATTAATTATAACTTTTGATGTTTTCATATTATCACTGCAAAATATTTCGATTGAGATCACTCCCTAGTTGATTCTCAATTGAGTTCAAAAACTGAATCATTAATAATTATTGTGTGGATTTGAAATGGTATCCTTGATGCTTTAGTATTTCAATTATTATTTTAAAACCAAATTTATTATTTTCTAATTTCAAAATATGTATAACAATTCTTCCAAAATAATTTTTTTTTATTTTTCTTTGTGTTATATGTTTTTCACAACTTCTTGTGGTTTGACTTCAGACTTCTGATAAATTTATTAATTCGTACAACCTACACTTGGGTGATCAATTCTAAAGTTGTAGCAAATTTTTGGCGCTGTTGTCGGGGAATTGTTTAAAGACAAGAAACACACCACCATCTATTGAGGTTTGCTGGATTTGAGACTCGTAACAGATCTGGTAATCTCATCCCTTATTTTTTTATTATTTATTATTTTTATTTTTTCTTAAGTTAGGTTTTCATAATTTTTATTTTTATGCTAATGAGGTGTCAAGGTTTTTTTCCTATGGAGGAACTGTGTGTGATTTGTGATGAGTTTGGGCATCACTCCGAGGTTTGCCCTTTAATTTCAATTGGTCAACAATTTTTTAGAAATGAGACAATTGTATTGCTTAATTTCTTTCAACCTTACCTCGACCATTGTTTTGAAATTTTTTATCACAATTTTGGTTGGGAGAATGAACATTATCAGTTACCTATATATGTCACATCACCACAAGAGCCTCCCCAATATCCATCATACCATGACTCACAAGAAAAGAATTTGGTAAATATTTTTAATGAATACATGCAAAGTCAGCTAGCTTGTAGTGCCCAAATAAGCCAAGATATTGAAAAGATAAAAGATAATGCCCAAGAAATAAAAGACATGTTTAATACATTGACCCAAGAAGAAGAAGTTGAGAATGATCAATATAGTGAGAGTGATTTTTGTCCTGAACTACAAACTGATGATGAATTCATTAATACTCTTGATAATGAAGAATTAAGCGACATTATTACTCAACAAAATGCTAATGATCTCAAATACCTTTCATTATCAACAAATAGTAATGAGATTTATATATCTAATCTTGGTGAGGGTATGAAAGTTGAGTTGTGTGTTATAATTGATAAAAAATTTATTTTCTATCTCATTGTTAGATTTGTATAAAAATGAATATATCTCCCTTTTCTTGCATATTTAAAAGATATATTGGTTATATAAGTGGATAATTCGATTAAAGGAGTTACTTTGACATAACATTTTTATGCTAGTAAAATTCATTAGGCGTATATTCAAATCTGACTTTAAGCCGAATTGAGTGTAAGCTTTTATTTTTATTTGTATATAATAGTTAGATTTTATTTTATTTTATGTTTTTAATTTCTTTTCTTTTTGATTCAATTTATAGTTTTTTTTTTAGGTTTTTGAATTGTTGCAGCACCAAGTATTCTTACTCTTTTGATCTTTATTCATTATTTTTATAAGCTATTAAAGTATTTATTTTGACATTGAGGACAATATTGGATTTAGATTGGGGGATATGGGTATGTTTTGTGTTGTGAAAATTTCTAGTTTATGTTTTTTTTTAGTTTATTTACTTTGCTAAAAAAATATAAAAAATTAAAAAAATTATTAAATATCTAAATAACATTTTTATGCATAGTGTGACGCCATAATATATAAATAATTTTCAAATAAGGTATCGACATCTTCAGCTCCCAACCTCTGACTAGAGGGCAGTGCAAGTTCATGTGCTAGCCGTCAACTACTTTACTAAGTGGGCAGAAGTCAAACCCTTAGCAAAGATAACAAACACAAAGGTTAAAGATTTTATCTGGAAGAATATGGTCTTTCATTTCGAGATACCCCACCTCATTGTCAGCGACAACGCCAAGCAATTTGATAACAAGCTCCAGAATTCCTTCTGCTCTGACTTCCAGATCAAGCAATCTCATTCCAACCCAGCACACCTGCAGGCAAACGGACAGGCATAAGTCATGGCCAAAACAGTATTACCCAATCTAAAGACAAGACTCAAAAGAGCGAATGGTCTTTGGGTTGATGACTCTCATGTATATTATGGGCCCACCGAACAACACCAAGAACCCCAACAGGAGAACCCCATTCTCCCTTGTCTTTGGAACTGAGGCAGTTATACCTATGAAGATCGAGGTGCATTCTCTGAGGATCTAACATCACGACTCCATCACCTACGAGGAAGAACTCCACATCACCCTCGACCTGGTGGAGAAGACAAAAGAAATGGTTGTAGTCTGCAATGCGAAGTACAAGCGCCACATTGCAAAACATTACAACTCGAGGGCGAAGACTCGTTCCTTCCAAGAGGAGACTTAGTCCTAAAAAATTGATCCTCGCCGCAAAGGATTCGTGAGAAGGAAAGTTGGGACCAAACTGAGAAAGAGCCTACCTCATAATAGAAATGGTGAGGCTAGACACCTACAAGATCAAGAATTTCGAAGTGAAAGCCTTACCCCATCCGTGGAACGCTGAGCACCTGAAGAGATACTATCGATGACACCTTGAGAGAGCTAAAATAGTAAAGTTACGGAACTTTATTTTAATTTTTGTACTTTTTTTTTGGGTTATTACCCAATATTGCTTGACATAAGCAGTGAATGAATAAAAGTTTTAAAATTTACTTCAAAAGGTCTTTATATTTTTGTATTCAATTTCAAAGGAGCATTAGTAGCAAAAAACTACTTTTACAAAAGTAAGACTACAAATTGCCCTTCTAAAAATCTAAAGTCTCAACACTTTAACTGCTATCACGGTCGTCATCCTCCTCCTTCTAATCACCCTCGGCATCATCAGAGCCTCCATCACTATCATTAGGTGCCTCATATGACACGAAACCAGAAAGATCAATATCAGGAATAGCAGCAAAAATCTTTTCTCGAAGCTCCTCATAACCTTGAATAAAGGCATCTGCAAGGCCAATCTCCCAGTCACTCTCAGCCCTGATAACCCATTCACGAGCCAAGAGCAGATACGCCTCAGCCTGATAAACACTCTCATGAGTTGTCTTCACATCAGCCTCCGTTCTCAAGTACGCAGCCTTTCTGAGCACGACCCTCTCGCGTGCCTCCACAAGCTCAGCCTCTCTAAGCGCGTCCCTCTCACGGTTTGTCAAAATCTTAGTCTCAAGCTTAGTTGCCCCTCTTGCGAGTTGCCAAATGCTCCACTTCAGACTTCGTGCAAGCAGCTTCACTTAGCGCGGCCCTGTCATGGGTCGCCACTAGCTCAGTCTAGGAAGCCCTATCAGCAGATTCAAGCTTAGCAATCCTCCCTTAAGCAGCAAGAACCTCCTTCTTCACAGTTTTATGGTTATGTCTCAGTTGACCATAATAAACAACTCTTGTAAAAAGACATAAAGAGGTAGTTGAAACCTGAAAAAAGGCAAAAGGCAAAAGAATGTCAAACGCCTAAAGAAGGAATGGAGAAAGCGAGACAACAAATCCTTACCAGAGTCAAGCCTTCCAGAAAAGTATTGATGATTCCCTCGATGCCCAGAGCACAAATCTCATTAACGTCGATCGGAAACATAAACCTCCCAAGTCGACCCCTAATGACTCGCATGTTACCTAACATGAATATAATCTGAGTAGGTGTCCTTGTAGAAGTTCCCACAGTAAAAGTTGATGAATGAAAGGCAGGAGGTGTGGTCAACAGGGGAGTCTCTGGAGTAGCAGTCACATCTGAAGAAGTCGTCGACTGAGGAGGCACCACTAGAGGGGTCACTTGAAAGGAGCTCACCAAAGCATCGTTCATCCTCACCACCTTAGGAGGAGGAGTGCTCCTACTAGAATAACGGAATCCAACCACTACAAAGGAGATAAAATGTTGGCTTGATGACAAACCAAGTAACAAAGGAAAGTACAAGAGAATCAACGTACCATTTCTCTTCAAAGAGGAACCGTCGGACCTCGGAGAAAGTGCACGAGCACCAGCACCAGCACTGACTGTAAGGGAACCTCTGGCCCCACCATCATTGGGCATAAGAACTCCAAAGTCTTTTTCAGGATGAGCCCTCACGACCTGCAACTAACACCCTTGGTCCTTTGAGACCAAAGGAGAATCTGCAAGGGGTTGATGAGTATACAATTTTTTTTAAAAAAAAAAAGGAGAGAAAGTAAGTGTAGGGCGTACCAAGTTGCTTAGTAGTACCCCATGTTCTTTGTACCAAAGCCTTATTAGCCTCAGAAGCCCACTCTCTGCCGATGAACATGAAGCGAGACTTCCAATTAAGACAGTCGGAGCGCAATTCGGTAATCAACTTACCTTCTCTCGTAGTAAAATAGTATCAACCTCGATTAGGAGCAGAAGTCTCACTCAAAGTGTAAGCTACGTGAGACTCGACATGAGAGGCATCTTCATGATGCACCTTCCACCACAATACCTGAAAAAACAACAAAACTCTCCAACATGGGACGTTAATCGCCTCGATGTCAGTGAAAAATAATACAGAATATGACAAATGGGAGAAGACATTGAAAACTTGAGCTCAGTCTCAAACATCTCCTCAAAGATAGCAATGTCTCCAAATGGGTTAGTGATTAACCATCAAAAGTGTTATTTTACTATGTTTAATGATTGCTTAATTGCATATTATTTGAGATTACATGTGTTAAATTCCTTAATTTTTTAAATTGATACTTTTTCTTTGTTATATTTATTTTGCAATTAAATTGGCTGATTTAAAATAATAATGAATAAAACAAGTGAAATAATTACTGAAAGAAAAATCATAACTAATAAGGATTGAAGAGTCAAGATTAAAATAAGAAAACTTAAAATAAGTCAGCAATTTTAATCCTTATAAGTGTTCAAGTTAAAAGAAAACTCATTTAAAGTTGAAATAGGAGAGTATCATAGAAGATAAGGATTTAACATGTCTTCAATATTTTGGTTATAACTTTTGACTTAGATATCCGATTGACCTGATTTTTGTGGGGATGGAAAAATACTCCAAGGACTACAAAAATGTATTCCACAAAAATTTCGTGAATTAGCCTCTAAATATGTCAAATCTGAACTCGAAATCTGAACATATTTTGTACCCGCAGCCCCAAAATTTTATACATGGGATTTAACTTTAAGAAACTCCTGTTTGGAAAATAATTCCTCCCAAGCCAACCTTATATTTTTTACATATACCTAAGAATTATTTTTGTATAAATAAAAACTCTCATCTATTGAGAGAAAAGGATAATTATGATTTGGATTACTATTCTCTTCCCATCTTTTTATTTTAATTTTAGCTTGTTATGCCTGACTAAAAGATTTTGCTAGGGCTAGGGGAGGACTTTTTAATGAAATACAATAATGTTATTGACTTATGAGCTTAATGGTAGATGATATTTTGTTAATTCAACTTTTAATTTCTTAGCAAAAATTTTGCTCTGTAAAAATCCTTGAATCATCATGTCATGTACATTGATTGCTTAAATTTTCTTGCGAGTCAAATAACTGATTATTTCATCCTTAAGTTGATTATAATTATTTCATAGAATAATATAATTGGATGATTATTCAAGTTCTTAAATAAACTTTCGATTATAAACACAAAGTTTTTTTTTGGTTTTATTGTTAAATTTGGTGACTTAAATCAACCGACATTTGATTCTTGTCTAGGGTTCCGAACTAAGTCTTTAATCATTATTATTTAGATTTGAGAGATAATACTTGACGATCTAATTTTTTTAATTATTATTTTAAAAACTAAATTTATTGTTCTCTAATTTCAAAATTTCTACAATAATATTTTTCAAAACATTTTTCATTTATGCTTTTTTCAAAATTCTCTATGGTTCAACCTTAGACTCTCGAGTATTATATTATTTCGCGACAACCTACACTTAGATGATTAATTCTAAAGTTGTATCAATCAACATAAGCAAGCTCACCCATCTCGGATCAATGACACAATACCGTAAACGGAATGTGGCAAACAGAAACAATCCACAAAATATCAATGTTCGTATTGAAAGTACTAGAAATGGTACTTTCTTTGGATTCATCGTCGTCAAGAGCTATCTTTTCTCAGTATTTTTTGTTGTGAGGGCGTGAAGCATTGCCCAAGCCACTAACAGGGAGCCCTGAGGAATTTGATTTTTAGAAGTTCCACTTGAAGGAGCCAGATCCTCCACCACATTACAAGAATTGTCACCACCAAAGTACGCATCTCTTCTCAAAATGCTAAAAAGTCCTTGTTGGGTAGAAACTAATTGCCTTAACGTTGACTTTGTTTTTGTAGTCAACATGGGTCTTCATGACTTAGAATTTAAATTCAACTAAATATCTTCTTCTCCAAGCTTTATTAAACAAAGGACATTTGGAGGCAAACGATGAATCAAGCCCAAAGATCCAACTCATGTTACGAGCCTAATTTGAATTAAGAGTCCAACTTAAAAAAAGATCCAACAAATTCAACCCAAAGGAGTCCACGTTGAATCAACCTCACCAAGGTTCCAAGAGCTATATCACCAACAGAGTAAACAAAGTCATCCAAGAGCCTCATCCACACCACCTTAAAAAAATCAACCTCCACACCATCTTTTAACCGAATCTTATAAAGAACACCACAACTACCTTATTTGTTGAACAGAGGGCGCTTGCCCTATCAAATTAGTCACTTAATTACTAATAAATCACCTAAATCTGTTAGAAAACAACTATAAATTATAAATTCCGCCATCACTTCTTAGACAACACACTCAACTAAACACATCCTCTACTCTCCCGTCTTAGCTTGTCTCCCTACTCTCACCATCCGTCTTGAAGTAATAAAACACCAAACAACTCTAACCCTTCAAAGTGGACATAGTTTACATTGATTGAACCATTAAAAATCCTTGTGTTGTTTTCTCTCTCGAATTTATTACTGTTCATCTCAAATTTATTATTATTCATCTGACAAATAATGTACAAATTCAATTTGTCCATCAGCAATTTATAATCAAAGGAACAATTCTATTAGAAAGTTACTGTCAAGCCCAATGAAGCATCAGAATCAAATTAGTTAGGCCATACTTTCAATTGAGAATTTACAAAGAGCAAGATCAACGCAAAGCAGCAAAAGTCTAACTCTTGTTTCTTATTTATCAATATTATTTGCAAATGGGAATTTTTGAGAACAGGCACACACCAAAGATTAGCCCAACAGATAAAAGATAAAACACCTAATCTCAACTGAAAGTTTGACATTTAAACTTTACACAGAAAGGGAAAGAAGACACACGGCAATAAGCCAAATATGGGCGACATAAACAAAGACTAGATGCTGAAACCACTGCCCCAAACAAACGAAGACCGCGGAAAAAAAAACGTTCACAGCAGAGAATGCACTCCAACCAACTCATGCCAAGCAGGTATGGGAAGGCAGATAATTGACATCCAAACAGTGAAAAGAACCTTTAACAGAATAGTCCAGAAGAAAATATTCAAACCATATCCAACCCAAAATAAAATTGAGCCAAATACTAAGAACTCATTAAATCCCAAATGATCAGAATCAACCAACAACAATATTTTGTTGGCAATTTGGAAGATAACAAAAAAAAACTCAGATAACAAGAGCTGACTTCCTTTTCGTGGAAGCACCTTTCCATGCCACCAATGCAAAATGATCTAGTTCCCAATTTGGAAGATTCGTCCACAATTTCAAACCAAAGGTTGAATTCAAAACTAGGCCTCATTCCAAAGGCAAGGTCAAGGTTCAATCAAACACAAATGGGATAATTGTTCCATTTCACAAGGGAACAAAACTACTTTTTTTTAAGGGCGACAAACTTATTACAAAACAATAGCATATTACAACAGATCAGTTGAGAGAAGTAACATAAAGCTCAAAATTAAGTGTGAATTCAGTACTCCCAAAAAAAAGGGGGAAATTGATCTTCATAATAAATAAATAAAATTTTCTATTTGTATCAAAAGGAATAAAAAAAGACTTTTCTTTAGTGGAATTAAACAATTCCTTTGTTTGCAACTGAATGAGCCATTGTTAAAGGTTCTAAAGATAAATAGTATACTGCCACTGTTGGATCCACTACAATTTGGAAAATACTACGTCACACGCAACTACGGTGAAAATAACAAAATAAGAACTCAGCACCTACTAGGATGATAAAAATTTCCACAACATTAATTTGTTCCAAAGATATCAACCACAACATTAGCAACATTCAGATTATCAAATCGAGGAAAAAACAAGAAATACTAACCAAATTATAATAAAGCATAATGAAGAAAAACCAAGTACATGACCATATAATAAGCTTCAGGCATCTCCTGAAACTAATTCCATTCTTTTACCTACTCAAGAAAAAAGGCAACTATTTATCAAGGATAAACTAATCCACAGAGGATAGTCATCATATTATAGAGAATCGAAACATTCACTCATCATCATCCTCATCCTGCAGGAAAAAACACAAAGTATCAGATATATTAAGCACATATAATAATTGAATGCCATGCTTTATTTTAATATTATCAATGTTTACCTCTCCACTGCCCTCCTCATCGTCCTCGTCATCATCATTCACCTCAGACCTCGATTTTTCAGACTCATCTTCACCAGATGCATTTTCACCATCCGCCTGTGGAACAAATTTGAAATTTAAAAAGGTAATGAGACAAATCTTACAGAAAATGATCACGAGCCAAATTCCTATTCAAATTACAAACTTTATTACCATTTTCTTATTGTAAGCCACCATGTTCTTCTCGTATTCAACTTTCCTTTTCTCTGCCTTTGCTACATACGGAGCTTTCTCCTAAGATTTTTCAAAAAAAAAAAACATTAATTGTAGCTCATTAACGCATAATTTTATGCTTATGAATTGTTCATGTCACACAACGATAAATTAAACAGAACTGAATAGTTTTAAATTTTTGGAAATTCTTACAGCTTCTGAAAGCGATTTCCACTTGTCTCCACCAGCTTTACCGACCTAAAAGACATCAAAAGGTATATTCATAATGTTCCAAATTTCGAAAATATAAAAGAAATCAAAAGTCAAAACAAATAAATCGAAAATATATGAAGCTTTCGGATGTGAGACATCACAAAATACTTACAACCGAGACGGATTTGTTGTTCGGATGCTTCTCTTTGTATTGCTTCCTGAAATCCTCCCTTAATTTGTCAAAACCACAAACAACAAATCAGAGAAGTCAGCACATACGTTGATAAACGCGCGCGCACACACACACACATATGGATATGCATAGATAGATCCAATAGTAAAAGGAAAACTAACAAGAACATCAAAGAATTCATACATGAAAACGAAGAAAGCACTAGCAGGCCTCTTCGGCATATTAGGATCCTTAGCGGACTTAGCCTTCTTAGTCGATGGCTTGCTTGCAGCCGGCGCGCCTCTCTTCTTCACAGAGAGCCTAAAAAAAGACAGGAGATCAGTCCTCGTCGTGAATTAAAACGAATAAAACATGAAACTTAAACACAGCATATCATAGATCTGAAACTGTATTATCTCAAAATATACTCAAACACGAAGAAATAAAACTAAAACTCACTTGCTATCAGCTTTTTTCGATTCAGCCTTTGATCTACCTCCTTTCATGGCGAATCCTGCGACAAAAAGATGAAAACCGGTGAGAATCGGTAAAGAATCGTTCAAAACAGGTGTGACTCGGCCGAGTTAGCGCCGCTTACCTCTAGGGTTAAGGCAAAGAGACGAAGAGAGAGAATAAGCGATATGCTTTGCTTTGGTGTGGTGTAGCGTAGTGTTGTGTTGTGTTGTGTTATGTGTGGTGAGGTGCGAAAGGGTAAGAGAGGGAGAAGGAAAGAGAGATAGATAAGAAGAGGTTTGGGAAAATTAAAATTGAATCGCAGGATGAATTGAAGTCCGGGTTTGGGCGGGATTTCAAAAATTCTTTTGCCATGTCATTGATCCTTGTGCTTCCTCTCTATTCGCTCATTTCTTTACGGTTCCGTTCATTCCACTTCCTTGTGTTTTCTCTGTGCTTCTTATAAATGATCTCCACCTTTTGTATCTTGTTTGCTGAACAGTATAAGACACGTGTCATAATCTGGTTGTAGGAGTATTTGACCGACTGAGGCACACGTGTTAATGTGTTATGCTTTATCGTTGTATGTAAATGACAAACTTGACCTTATTATAAACACGGTTCGGGGCCGAGGGTGGGGAATTTTAACGTAAGGACAATTGAGTAAATGGAGAATTACAGTTAGACATACTAATATTTGAAATATTATACACAAGCCCTTTGAAATTTGTATAAATATTTTAGTTAATAAATTATACTTAAATCCCCTAAAGTTTGTAGGTATATAATACTTAGATAAAAAATACATCAATCAAAGATATAATATAAAATATTTTAAATTTTACAATCAAAATTCATGTTCTATTGTATCATTTATTGAAATAAAATTAAAAATAAATTTTAATTTTTTTTATAAAATCATAATTAGTATAAAATTATACTATCTATTGGAATAAAACTAAAAAATCAAACAAGAGGTCTAAGTCATTTCATAATAGAACATGAATTTTACATCTAAAATTCATATTCTATTGTAGACAATATAATTGTATACTAGTTATGATTTTTTTAAAAAAAAATTGAATTTTTATTTTTTGATACAATAGAACATGAATTTTGATTGTAAAATTTAAAATATTAAATATTTTATTTTTCATTATAATATTTTTTGTCTGAGTATAATATTTTAAATTTAAGAGGTATATACTTACAAATTTCAATGGGTCTACATATAATTTATTAATTAATATATTTACAGTTGGGATCTAAATGTTATGTGAGTATAACCTCAAGGAATCTATGTGGTATATTTTAAATATTAGAATAAACAAAACAAATATCAAAAATGAGAAAAACAAACAATGAACTTTTATAGCTCCACTATCTATATAATAAAATATGTTACAATTCAAATCTAAAAAAATAAATAAAATTATTTTTATTTTTCGCTGATAATATCTCTTTAAATTTTACTTTAAAATTAATTAGACAGCTAATATTAACACCACAAATTTAAAAGAAAAAATAAAGCTCTAAAAATGTGTTTGGAATAACTTTTAAAAATACTTCTACAATTTATAACTTCTCATAAGTACTTTAAAAAAAATAGTTTTTTGAAATGCCCCACCATCACCATCACCATCACTATTATCACCACCACTGTCACTCCACCACCATAACTACCTCCACCGCCACTACCACCGCCCCACCATTACCATTACCATTACCGTTGTTGCCACCAATTCCTTTCTTTCTCCTTTATATTTGTAATTTAATTTTAGGTGTGAATACAAATATGTTTGTTGTTGACCATTTTTTTTACAATAATGCTACGCTGATAAAAAATAGGGACCAAATAAAGAGTCCAAATGACATGGCAGCTGATTTGGAAGGTTGATTAGACAAGATTGATATTTAGGGCAAAATCTTTCCGTCTTCCTCGCTTCCACTGTCAGATACCCATCAGACCCACCTTCGTCTCTATGTCTCTCTTTTTCTCTTCGCACTATTTGCGACCCCTTTCTCTCTCCACACTCCCTACTATCTCTATGCCATGGCTTAGTAACCCACCACCGGCGACGACCACACACCCCAACCCTAGGTTAGATTCTCTCTCTATCTTTCTCGTGTCGTTTCCTCTCTTTCTCACCTCTGTTCATCTCACACACATAACACATATCACACACAACACAGATAACGCACACACACAAAAAACCACAACACAAACACACACGCACACAAACATACACACCCCACAACAGCACACCCACCCACACACAACAATTGGTGTTTAATTTGGGTTTCACACACATACACACATCAATTGATTTTGAGAAAGCTTATGATCATGCAGATTGTAGTTTTTGAAATTTTGTGATGGGCGAAAAAGGTTGGAAGAGAGATAACCAAAATCTTAATTTAGGGATTAAAGCTTTGTGAGGCAATATAGAAAACTTACAGAATTCTTGAGAATGCATTTCTATTCTCTGCCAGACTCCACTGGCCCTCTGCAGCTGATGCATAGTAGTCAAATATCATCTTTGGCAGCTTTTGCTTGGCAATGGCCTCATACTCGTTGACATTTGATGCATTAATAATAACTTTAAGTGTTACTAGTTATATTTATTCCAGTGACAGTCTACTATTTCTATGTTCTTTAATTATCTATATTTTATTCTTTATTGGATAGGAATGAAAGAAGAAATTCCAACTAGATATACAAGTATGGAGATGGATGGTAATACTTGTGAGAAAGAAGTTGATAATACAATCAATGTAGAAGAAGAAATAGAAAAACCAATTAACGTGCGTAAAGAATAGCAAGATTGAAGATTATACATTCAAGATTGCTAATGTAGTGGTTTTTTTGTTCTCTTACTCGTGTGTAGCCATCCAAGTGCGTTGGTTACACTTTTACGCTGTAACTTTTTTTTTATGTTCTTTAACGTTGTACTTGATTTGCATATTACAATGCAAACTTATGCTTGATCTCTTCTCCTTCTCTGTATTATTTAATGTATACTTTGATGCACTCCAACTGTTCAATGAAATGCTTATTTGGCTCAATAAGGGGCAGAAGACAGTGAATGTTCTTCAGTGTCTCTGAGTTTTATCTCTGTTGAGTTCAAGCAAAAGCAAATTCCCAAAGTAATTTCAAATCGTACTCTTAACATGCTCAAAGTGACGTAGTGTTCATCCCTTCCTATAGAAGAATTGCCATTACAAAGGAAATAAGGGAGCGATCAAAGAATTCCCCCCCCCCCACTATGTTTTTCCTATACATAGTGCTACCCACCTT
>CM042190.1:25296297-25313429 GCA_023539305.1 Ilex asprella
CCGTGCCTAAAGGCACTATATAACTCGTAAAAAAAATTGCAAGGAATTGTCCACGCCCCAATGCATTGTAAAACACAAAATAACCGATCAGGAAAATTGAGAAAAAACACAAATCAAAATGAGCCACTTTTTTAAAAAAAGATCGACAAAATTTTTCTTAAAAATACGACCCCGAACAATATCAACATGTGCACATAACTTATATAACCGGACCTGTAATTAAAAAAAAATTACTTATATCAATTCACGCTACAGTCATACTCGTAATACCATTCCATATCAATCAATTCAATATAATAATCTGAACATCTGGGAAAATATTTCTCTTGACAGTGAAGAAATACAAATATAATCTGCTTAAAGACCAAAACTCAAATAAATAAGAATAGTTAAGTACATTCACTCATTATGTATAAACCATAGAATCCCCAAAGTCATTATGTCTCCTTGCCATTTTAACAAAAAAATTAAAACTTCATACTTCATACAACAATCCAAAAACTAAATCTCCATAACCAAAAAAAATAATAATACTAATAAAGGGGTGAAATCCGAAGATCTATGAAGGAATGCCAAAAGCGAAGGTAGCTCTCTCGATCCCTACCGACAATGGGGTGCAAAAGCACATCGAGCGAACATGATTAGATACCTTGTTAGTACTTTATTTTGAGGGTGAAGGGTGGGCATTCCGACCTTTCCCGTTCCCAGCGTGCATGTTATGTCAATTAACTCTTTGATATAATTTTATCATTGGTTGTCTAAAATGTAAATAGAACACTCTTGATTACATGCGGCATCATCCCACCACTAGACCCAAGAAGAGTGTGCTGCAAATGGGTCATGCAAATGCAAATGGGTCAGCCTAATCAAGTGCACAATTTAAGTGAGAAATAACTTACTTCAAATAGCATGGACAGATATAACTTAAAGAAACAAAGAAAATCTCTTATGTAAAATTTTGCATAATATACTTGATTCATTATTGTTATCATGGTTCTTATACAATATTGTTTTTTAACAAAAATATAAACTCTACATTATCTATTAAACTATGAAGAGCATAAATCAATTGGACTCAGAACTCACCATAAAATCCAACTCATTCAATAATTATCAGGAACCCAATAAGTTAAACCAATGAACAATTAACACATATTAATAATTAGAATCCCAGATGCTAAGCAAATTAAACACGAACTAAGTAATAAAAATGCATAGAGAAAAATGGCTCATGAAAAGAAAAATCTGGATTAACAGAAAAATCAACCTAAGTAATATCATGTTGAATTTGAACACTAACATGATCGCCTAAGCCAGAATCAAGATACCAAGATTCAACCTATAACCTTAAACTTTGCTCTCTCTACTCAAAGAGATTGATTGTCTGTAAATAAATTAAACCTTGTGGCCTCCATGTGTAGTCAAGATAAGGTAAAGTTCTCTTCCACTTATTTAATATGAAAAGTGGAATCCTTATCCATGGGAATATCCATATGCTGAAGTTCTTCAGGATGTAGGAGCTTCAGGCAACCTATTATGTTCCTTTAAGTGTGCCGTGATTTGAAATTTGAAACTCTCAACAATGACATGTTGTTGCTGCACCCAAAAGATTAGAAAGCTATCAACATGCGTGCAATATGTAAGCACACTTGCAATTTTACTACATGTAGAAAGTGTAAATTTCATAACAAATAAAAAAAAATCAATTCAATGAATTAACCATAGTATAATTACAAACAAAGAAACACAAATTTTGTTAGATAGTTTATAAACTTTGTAGAAATTCTCTACCTTCTCCAGTACATACTACAGAAATACCTGAACAATATTGATCACATAGCCACAAAGCTGCTTCCCCTGTACAATAAATGTTCACTTCATCAGCCCCCTGTGAAGATGGATTTTTTTTATACCTGCACGTAATTAGAAGCAACAGACCACATCCAAAGCAAGAAGATAATCACAATGCTTTCAGGTTCACAATTACCAGTCACTTCAATTAATAGAAAATGAAAGAACAAATCATAGGTAAGTGATAAGAAGTTGCCACGGAGATCAAGGTGAGTACCCCCACGAGAATCTCAAAGGGCAATGGGTATTATATCGTTACTAACCAAGGATTGTCAACATTGTTTCTTGAAGCTCTGTTTGTGTCTCTGTTTTTCGAAGAAGCTAGAACAGAGCTAGCTTTAATTTGTTCCTAAATGAAAACTTTTTTTCTTTGATGCAAAACAATAAACACTTTGTGATCATATACAAAATCCAACCATCTTAACTCAACCTCAGCATCAAACAAACATAAAATTCAACAACCCAGCAAGAATATAAAGGAACAATTACAACCCAGCAATTATGGACTACAACGGTTAACTCAGCTAGCAAGTATTGAAACAACTCAGCAAGAATATAAAGGAACAAAAACAACCCAGTTCACTCGATTCACATAAATCCAGTTCACTCGATTCACAAACCTGCACACAAACACAAAATTGAACACACAACTCTCTCGCTAACTAAATACCATTAGAATATGACAGCAGGAAAGCCCACATACTATTATCGTACTACTGGGTAGCTGTGAAGAGAAAGGATACGAAGAATACCTCGGTGGTGGCTCCGATGGTTATCTGGTGGCTGATCTTTGGTAGATTCGACTTGCAGAAAAAGAAGAGATAAGAGATAAGAGATGTGTAGCAATTGAGATTTAGAGAGGGCAAATACAGGATAATATTTACCTGGGCAGTGACCAAAAGCAACCAAAATTTAGTGGTAGTATGAGATTGTAACCAAAAGCAATACAGGATAATATTTACCTGGGCAGTGACTTTGCGTAAGAGAGAAAGAGATGCAGAAAAGAGAGGCGTGAGAGAGAAGGAGATGCAGAAGAGAGAGGCGTGAGAGAGAGGGAGAGGCGTGACAGTTGTTTTGTTCGTGGGCGGAAAGTCTTACATTGGGAAGATCTAGACCACTCTTTATCTTTTTTAAAAACGATCTGAACCATTCTTTGTCTCAGATTCAAACTTCGTTCTACTTTATTATATAGATCTATATATATAAACAATATAAAGTGTAAGGGTAAAGTGGTAAAAAAAATATTTCTGTTACATCCGTTACTCGATCAAGACTAACAAGAGGTCTAAGTGAAATTTCAGAATCGGAAAGAGATATTATTGAAGTTAGGCATATCTACGAAGGGTGGATGAAATTTTTCAAAAAATAAATAAATAGAAGATAGATGAAAGAGAAAAGAAAAAAAAGCACAATGAACATTTGTAAGGTATATTTGGATTGCGAGTTAAAGGGGACAACTCTAGTAAAATATGATAGAAAAATATGTGGTCATATATTTTATGTTTGGTAAGTAAAAATGTATCAAAAATTCTATTTGGATTTTATCTCAATCCGGTTTGAAAAATTAATTTTAATCCATGCACATGGGTTAAATGAAGTCCAAGGGGGCTGAGATTTTTTTTGCCAGGATAACTAGTACAAATAACCAAATTACCCTATTCTCTTCGCCTTATTTCTCTCTTTTGTCTATTTCGTCTTCTTGTCCTATTTTTTCATAGATCTAATTTATTTTTTCAACAAATTTGTTTTGTCAAAATAAGGTTCTGCTAACATACCTCAAGAAGGTCTGTAACTCTTCTCCAACAAGATAACTAATTTAAATAATAAACTAACTTTAATAAACCAATATCCTATTTGGACTAAGATTAATTAACAACTAATAATAAAGAACTAATTAATGAAAACTTGAGTTAATTATCAATAGTTCTCGTAACATATGAGCACTCATCTAGAAAATATGAAATTACAATATTTTTAAAAATTATATTTTAAGAAAGATTTGTTTGGAATTGGTTAAAGACTAATTTATAAACCAAACATGCTGTTAGATTAGATATGTTACGGGCAAAACATTCAATGGTACCATATCCCATCACCCATCTCCAAATCCCACATAAGTGCTTATGTGTTATCCAAACATTAAAAATGATAGAATATAGTCATTCAATCCTAACCAGTCTAATGATAAGGGGGTTTATATTGGATAGGAGATGATATTTTTTTAAATCTCTAATTCAGTCCAACTTTGTCATCCAAACACACTCGCAATTTTGCATGGAGATTATCTCTGTCCGAAGGTGATATTGACGAGCATTGCTATGTTGCCCAAATCAAAACTCAAATCTCTTACATCCCTAATGCATGTATATCACGCATTATTTTGTGGGTCCTAAAAAATTAATTTTTTTCATTCAATGTGTGGTGCACATACATTTAAGGCCCCGTTTGGTAACGTTTTCATTTTTTATTTTTGAAAAACGAAAAACAAAAACCAAAAACGATTTTTTTTGGTTTTTGAAAATTGCCCCTCGTTTATCAAACGGTGACAGAAACGAAAAACATAAACGGTTACCAAACGAGTTTTTTTTTCTTGTTTTCTCTAAATATCAAAATAAAAACGAAAAACGAAAAATTTAAACGTTACCAAACGGGGCCTAAAATACAAGATTTGAGTTTTAATTTGAACAACATAACATTTCTTGATATTCGCTGAAAAACGAAAATCCATGGCTGACTACTCGGTCTCATGACACCACAGATAGTAAATCTTGCCATTCACTTGAGATGACAACTAGTCATTTTGGGGTACTTGGTTGCCAAAACATCAAGGCCACCTTTAAAGAGGAGAATCAATCCAACTGAGGGAGAGGTAGGAGGATTAAGGGCAGATTTATAGATGCCCAAGGCACACACACACACAAGCAGAGAATTTCAACAAAGAATGGGCAAACGAACAGATCAACAATAACTTTGAAGACAGAGCGAGCGTCTTGAGAGTGCAGAGCAAAGGGCAGGGTGGAGATTGTACCGCGCATTGAGACTGTGGTGTTATGAGGCAAAGGAGAAGAAGCCAAGAGAGCTTGAGCAAATATAAATCCCACCACCAGCACAATTTGCAATTCGACAGAAGTTATAAGCATTTCCTGGCAGAGCATCCATTCCACATTGACAATCAGGCCAAGTATCCTAGTCGTTTTCCCATTCTAATTTCTACAGGTGACAGAATAGGTCCTTCACAGTAAGTCTGCTTAGATGATATTCACCATGTCCGGCTACATTAGTTTGCAAATGGTTCAAGCAGCACTAAGAAGATCCATAGCAACAAGTTGGAAACTAAAAGCCCCAGTGCTAAGGGTATCCTGGACCAAGAATATTCACATGTTGTAGAATTTCAAATTTGTATAGAATCTAGAGACTCCAGAGGGACATTTAGATTTACAACTTTAAAACAGGGGCAACAAATCAAGAACAATATTTTATTCAAAGTCAAAATATAGCAGCATGTCTAGGCCACACAACCAGGTGAATAAGACCATATAAACTTGTCCCACAATCAGGTGAATAAAACCATATGAACTTGAGAACAAGCACTCCTTCAAATTGTGATACAAGTTGAGCATCATGTGGTAGCTGATGGTTGAATGTGCAATGATCTCATAGCAAATCAAATCACATGTTTCTGCAAACTTTTAATGGCCATTCACCATGTATCTGCGATAATAATTGAAAATACAGCTTGATGTTTAGCCTTGTAATTTGCGACTTTTCTTTTCTGCAATGCCTGATTGAGTAAATCTGTGTCTAAGGACTTGTAGAACCTCTTCTACTTTTACGCTTCTGAGAGCTAACAAAACCATGGCATGGTAGAGCACATCTCCCATCTCCGAGGCAGTCCGTGATTTGTCCTCATTCTCCTCCAGTGTTCGGCATAACTCATCAGCCTCTTCCCTGAAAGAAAGATGTCAGACAAATCTTATATTATAAAAGTGGGGATGCCATTTTTCGTCCCCTTACTGTTCATAATCACTATGGCCCACAATAAGGTCCAAGGTAAATAATCCCAGCTTCACCGTGATTTATTGGCTTAGCTTGGCTCACCTAAGTAAGCCATTGTAACGACAACTCACAAAAGAGAACTTTATTTAGCCATGACCTATTTTATTGTAAGCCAACTCTTCTCCTTTTCTTTGTGGATCCGATGTGGGATTCCCGTCATCCAACATCTTTTATGTAGCTACATTGCTTCACTTTTTCTTCCATTGTGGTGATGGCGGATTTCTTGCAAACAGGAAGATTAAAGATTCGACTACATAGTATAAAATAATCTTGGTCATTTATGCAATGTCTAGAGTAGAGGTGACAATTGAGTCATGTTGGGTCATGGTTAAATTGTGCAATTTCATATTTGTGTCCAATATTAATCAATTTTAACCGAATAAATTTAATTAATTGGGTTAGAAGTCCTACATTCAGGAAAAAAAAATTGGGTAGATGTCATGACCATAATTCGACCTGGTTATTATTTGTCTTGTTTGAATTAACCCGTATAACTCATAAATTAAAATCCAATACTAAAATCTCATTATTTTTCCAACAAACACACGGTGATAAATTTTTCACCGGATAAAAATCTATTGAGGTCCATATAATAGCAAAAATAAGTAAAAAAATCCTCTCGTTTACAATAATTCATGTCAATACCTGACAAAAATGACAAAATTCAGTCATTTGCTCATAATACTAATTAAATGGGTTTGTTGTGTTATATTCGACTCATTCATCTTTGACATTAACATGATCCGTTTATAATTTCATGTTAGAATGCTGAGTTGTTTTCAAATTCTTGTTAAGAAATAATCAACCTCAACCTTCTAATTATGTCGCGGTTTCGAGTCAAATTAACATGTTGCGATACCATAAGTGTCACCCTTAGCATGAATCATATGGGTATTATATATGAATGTGTATATGAACTCAATTTGTTTGGTGTGTCTAATGAGTAGACAATGTTCCAGCTCGACTCGTTCATTGAACGAGCTCTATATCCGTGCTCAAACTTGATAGGCTTGGGTGACTTGGTGTAGCACGTGGACAAGTCAAAAAAGACCAGAGGGACTCCGAGGATCGACCCTCAGATACTTAAGTTAAAAAGAGAACTAAAGAAGAAAGAATTCAACTGGAATTTTGTTTACTTACCTAGTTGATCCCTATTAATCCCCTTTTATAGGTCATTCTGTTAGGCCGTTGCAGGATTCTTATCCATCATTTGAATTGAGGCGGTTCCAATAATAAGGTGGAGATAGACTCCTTACTGGGGTGAAAGTCTTTAGCGGAGTTGAACTAGTCAAAGCCGTGTGCAAGTAGGACTTCAATCATGCTTGAGAGGCGAGCTGGCCATCGTGGGAGCTGGCAAGCCACAGTTCAGCCAAGCTCGTGCCAAAACTCCCGTTATTAGTTGCCTCCTCAGTTTAACTCAGCGTAGCTTGGCACGTATTCCCTTATTTAATGCATTTGTCCATTCATGCCTTGAGAAACGGAACATGAGGTGTGCGGATGTAACCACCAAATATCTGTTATGAAGCCCAGTATTTAAACACGTCTCTTCCATCATCTTCGACACTTTTCCAAGAATTCAAGAAGCTCTGCTATGCCTTATCTTCTCGGCCTTGATCTTTCTTCTTCATCTTGATCTTCTTTGCTAAACCTTTTCAAACTGGAGCACATTAGGTGGAGCCACATGTTTCAATTTCATTTAATTGCTTTTGCTTCTTAGGGTCATACTCTTGATTCCTTAGGTTTCTTCATAGATTAATCCAATAGAGTCCGACTTGAATTGGTCCTTGAATCTTGTCTTTCTTTATTGATCAAAGCCCTAGTAATCTTCCTCTTCTCAATATGTACGTTAATCATCGTAGTTTCGCTGTCATGGCTAGCGATTCAAATAAGACCAACTCCAAAACCACCCCAGTGCTGGTGTATGAAGTTGACAAGACTAATGAAGACAAATTCAATATTCAAAATCCCTTCTTCTTCAATCAAGGTTGTGGGATTAAGGTTCTTCCATAGCATTCTTCATGAGGACCCCCTTAGAGAAATTAGGACCATATATCAAATTCTCGAGTCTATCCACCTCAGGCTTCCTTCTCTGGATGAGACCTCCAATTCTTATGGCCCTAACGAGGTGTGCTTCAACAAGTCTATACTTGAGGTCGGTCTCTATTTTCCCTTGCCCAAATACATTGGAGAGGCTCTCCAATATTAGAATTTAGCCCCTTGGTAGTTGACCCCCAATAGTTTGGGTTTCTTTGTTAGTATAGGAGTCCTCTAGACTAGGGCAAATGACGTCGGTGTTCAACCCACCATCGCCTAGCTTTTCCACTGCCACAAACTCACCCCTTGTTAGGAGCAAAGTTTGGGATGGTTCTACCTTTCCAAACGAGAAGGGAGCGAGCTCCTAACAGGTTATTCTTTACATGTAAAAGAATGGAAGGATAATTTTTTTTGTGTGTTGGATCGAGCTGGGAAATAGGTCCTTTAGAACCCCCATGCAAGCCCTTTCTTAGTTAATAGAATTAATTTTGGGGATCTCCCCTCCTTCTCTTCGTAAGTGGCATACTTTTGGCTTGCTTGGTTGCTTCACTTGTCCTTACTAAATTCTTGTTTCTTGATGCTAGACAAGGGTTTTTTTTTTTTTAATACCTATTGTGGAGATATTTTTATTCTTTGGTGTATAATCTTTTGGTCTTAATCGATGTCATAGATGAAAGTTCTTCAAGAGTGGAAAAGTCTAAAGAAGACTCTTTAACTGGAACTTCTTTTAACCTACGATGAAAATATCCTTAATCATTCCAATGATTTTGAATGTTTTGATTCAAATCGAATAACGGATCAGATGTTTATGTAAATAGCAAAATCCAATTTTGTTAAATATAACATGATATTAATTAGGCTTTGAACTTAGATAAGCATTAAAAGAAAATCAATCCACATGCAATTGACAATTCTAATCAATACTATTCTAAACATGCACTCTATGTGTGAAAGACTTTTTTTGATTCCATTAAACATTCTTCCTCTCTCTTTTTGTGTTGTCATTAACATATCCAGGTATTATAGGTAACGATGACTATAAATTTAAATTCTCATATACTTAATTTCAGTATTTATTCATTGATTTTTGACCTTTATGAAAGAATGTATTTGTACCTTATAAAGAGTCAAGGGCCTAAAGAATATTTGTTGTGAAAACATATGTAATTATTTTGCATGATTTTTTAGTACCAAATTTCAAACAATGATTGATTTTAGACTCAAATGGTTGATATTGTATTGTTCAAGTACCGATAGTGTAATATAGCAATCTGTAACTTGATTGTTTCATTGTCAATCAAGATAATTTGTTACTATTCTAATTATTAAAAGAATATTAAGAGAAATTAGGGTATGTTTTGAAGCAAATTAAAAGAATAATTGACATGTGACTACTTTTTTGAAGCTATAGAATTTTTTTGTACAAGAAACCCAAACATGAAGGATTATCTTCCCATAGAACTAGATATAAAACTTTATATTTTACTCTTGTTATTAATAGAATGACATCAAGTAAAAGAAATTGATATGCTTAAACTTACTATCTTACTATTTTGGAACCAACAGTCATAATCTAATGATATTATACTTTTTTAGTTGTTTCAGCTTGCTTGCTTTTTAGTGAATATTTAGTTTAAAAGAACACTCACATTAGCATAAAAAATTTCACTTCGTCATAAAAAATAGAATCTAATTACTTCACTTGTATTGATATAAAGTTGGATTTTTTCCCCATGTTACCCTCCCACTAAGCAATTTAGTAGTTGTCCAAAGTACATATTCACATGAGAACACACACACATAGATACATGCACACACAAACACACACGCGCATATCATGCAGAAGCCTGAACATGGGATGGTGGACTAAAAACTACATTGTCCCAGATATTCAAAAAAAAAAAAAGAGTCAGAATCACAATACCGGATTTTTGAGCACAACAACTTTTTATCCAGCAATAACTGTTTTGTCCATGAGGGTTTCACATTTTGGGATCCTGATGTTTCAGCTTTACGTAGCGAAATTGTGGATTCTAATGAATACAAAGTTGTCAGTGCAACCTTATTTTCTTCAACCTACACAAAAAACATTATTATAGACCAATAGCCAATTTTAAGCAAAAGAGGAAAAAAAGAGCTTGATAAAAAAAAAAACTGAAAAAAAAAAGAGCAGGGAAGGCAAAGATTGGAAACCTGTGAAGAATTCAAAGTATCAAAGACTGATGTGTAATAGCAAGTCTCAGATCCAGTGTGACAAGTGGGACCATCAGGATTACCAAGGTATATTACCTGATAAATAGTTTCAAATCAAACACAAATTAAAATAGTAAAAACAAAGTATTCATGTTCATAGATCTTCACTTAAAATTGTCGAAACTTACAGAATCTCTATCGCAATCAAGAAAGATGTCATGAACATTGATGAAATTCATAGAGGTTTCCCCCTTTGTCCATAACATTGACCTTGACCTGCTATAGAAAGTTGCCTTCCGGGAGGAAATCGTGGTCGCAAGTGCATCCCTGTTAACAAAGCCTTGCATTAAGATAGCTCCTGTGTCAACATTTTGAGCAATTGCCACCGCCAAGCCTTTGTCATCCCATTTCACACTATCCAACAATGTATCAACCTGTAATGTACCATGTTAGATAGTTAACTTTCTAAATATGGAAAGATGACTTCTTTTCTTTGAGGCTGAGGGTGATTTCTGGGAAAACAGTTTCTAAAAATTAAAGTGCTTTTGTTATGGGGAGAACAAATTTTGGATACTACCTTGGTGGCTAATGAAGTGGTTGAGGAATATAGAATGAAAGGCAAGGGATGGAGTTTAAAATTAATTTTGAAAAGACGTATGATCACTTGGATTGAAGTATTTTACATTTTGAGTTAGAAGTCAAAAGTTTTGGGAATAGGTGGAGAACGGAGAACATAGATTAAGGAATGCTTATCTATAATTTTTTTGGTAATTTTAATGCATCTAGGAGTTTGAGGCGGGAGACCCTCTTTCCCCTTTTCTTTTTACGTTAGTGGTGGTGGACTAACAAGATTGGTGGATAGGGGTATTAAGTACAATCTAGTGGAAGGATTCATTGCGAGTAATGATAGGATTAATGTTTCTCACCTTTATCTTGCTGATGATACCATATTTTCTTGACAGTGGATAAGAATAAATTTCAGAATTTGGTTGAAATTGTGAGCATTTTTAGCTTAATTTCGAGGTTGAAGGTTAATATGTCTAAGAGCTTTATCATGGGTATTAATGTTGGTAGTAGTGAGATTGAGGATTGGGAAAGGAGCTTAGGTTGTGAAGTGAGTGAATGGCCATTAAAATATTTGGGGCTTCCTTTGGGAGGCAATCCTTTGTCCCTCAATTTTTGGAGTTCAGTTGTTAAGCGAGTGCAAAAACGATTAGATGAATGGAAGAAAAATTATTTGTCTAGGGGTGGGAGACGACTTTGCTCCAAGTGGTATTGAGTAGTATTCCTACTTATTTTATGTTTATTTTTAAGATTTCAAAAAATGTGGTTAAACTTTTGGAGAAATTGATGAGAGATTTTTTATGCGAAGTAGTGGAAAAGGGAAGAAAGATCATCTTGTTATGTGAGATTTAGTGTCAAAGTCTAAAACAAAAAGAGGGTTGGCTATAGGCAACTTGACTAAGAGGAATGTGGTATTATTGGGAAAGTGGCTTTGGAGGTTTCCATTAAAACTTGGTTCTTTATGGCATTCTATTAGCAAAAGTAAACATGGAATCCATTCCAATGGATGAGACTCTAATGTGGTGAGATGAGGTTCCTTTCGTAATCCTTGGAAATTTATCTCTCAAGGTTTAGATGATTTTAGAGAACAAGTAACTTAGAGGGTGAGGAATGGGGAAAAAGTTTGATTCTGGGAGAATGTTTGGATTGGTGAGTTGTACTTGGCTTTACGGTATCTTTGTCTCTTCAGGTTGTCGGGGTCTTATAATACTTTTGTTGCTCGAGTGTACTGTTCTTCATCTTTAACTCATGGGGTATGGAATTTGAATTTCTTTTGCAATCTAAATGACAAGGATGTTTTAGAATGTTTTTCTCTTCTTTTGTTGGTTGAGTTGTTTTCTTTAAACTCGTCCATTAGTGATAAAAGAGTTTGGTCTCTTGATTCATCCAAAAATTTTTCTTGTTGTTCATATTTTGACTTGTTAATTGATGATTCCAATGATTATATATTTGAATCTAATTCAATGATTTGGAAGACTGGAGTTCCTGTTAAAGTGAAGATGCTTGCTTGGATGTTTGCTCAAGGAAAGGTGAAAACTTGTGATCTGTTGCAAAAGAGAATACCAAACTCCTATATTTCTCCCCATTGGTATGTTTATACAAGAATAGCTGTGAAAGTGTTGACCATTTATTCCTTCACTGCCCTATTGGTCATTTCTTGTGGCATAGATTGTTGGTGGAGGAGGATTTGGTGTGTGGGTTGCACCGCTTTATTTTGCTTCTCTTTTGGTGATGTGCTTTGACGATCTTGGAAATGGCAAAAAAGCTTCTATTTTATGGAGCTACGCAATATTGGCTATTTTTGGGTTGATTGGATAGTGAGAAACCACAGAATTTCTGAACGGAAGGAGGAAAAAGAATTGCCATGGGATAGAATCAAGTTTGTGGCTTCTTTATGGGCTGTGGTAACAAAGCAGTTTTATGGAACTACGCTATCAGCAGTCCAATATAGTTGGACAGCTGTTTGTAGTGGCTAACTTTTTATTTTGTTTTTTTTTTTCTGTTTTGGTTTTCTTTACTTTGTTTTGTTTTCTCGGTGGATTTCTTATCCACCATTGATGTATTTTTTCGTCTTTCTATGAAATGAAAGTTTTGTTTCCTATGAAAATATATATATATATATATAAAGACAACTTTTAAACATGAATAGAGGAAAGAACATCATAGGGTATGAAGTTTCTCTTTATGTTTTTTCAACATCACCATTTTATAGCTTCTAGGTCGTGCAAAATCAAAACCACACTTGACCTGTACGTAATTTTCACATCCTAAAAATCATGTTTAATACAACTTTATTAGTTTACCAACACCAAAATACCACATCAAAGCAAAACTCATGCCAGAATGAAACAAGTTGATTCATACCAAACAAGTAAAACGTAAAATTTCTAGAATATGACATCAGCACAAAGAATATGTTAAATTGTCTAGAGTAGTGAGTAATGGTATAAGCACTCATTTCATACGTGATTTCATGTGAAACCAAACTCTTTGTTCCAAAAAATTTATGGCTTTTTAACCAATAACCAAAAAGGACATATTCATGAAATATGGTGTCCAAATGGATATCCAACAGCGAGATGGAAACCACTAGTCGGAGCTTTCAACCTCCTTGTTTCCTTTGCCAGACAATCAACGGCCCCACAACCATGACTGTGGTAGAAACTGGCCTATTTCTGGTTGAACCCGCAAACAAAATGGATGATCAAGAAAAGACATAAAGCAAATGATAAACTGGCAGGTTTCGCAAAATACTTATTCAAGATTAGTATGGCCAGTCATCATGAAACTAAAGCAACTCAATATTCAATCTTCTCAACTCTCAAGAGCACGAACAAGAACAAGCAGATAACATACTGAAACAGGATACAATTCCACTAAATGAAAAATGCCTGTTTTACACCACTAACTAGATTTGAGTTGGGAGACATGGATTACAAATTATTAAGTGCCCAGTGGCTACAGTATGGATCCAACATGTAAAGGACACCAAAAGTAAATTGTACGCTAAAGTTCCAAAACACATTACATGGTCGACAGAAACTGGACAGAATAGAAAAGTCGATATGTGAGGTTTAGACATCGCTAAAATAATAATCAAATGCATATTATTCATCAATGATGGAAACTTTGGAGCAAGACTAATGTGATAAATATGAACGCCTTGATCGTCTTTTTACTCCGTCGAGCTTGCTAAGCATAGAAAGTGGACAAAACAAATAGGTCGAGATTTAAGGTCCAGATGTGGGCAAAATAAATCAAATGCCTATTATTGGCCAATGGTGGGCACTTTCGAGCAAGACTCATGGTATAAATGTGAAGCTTATCTCCCATCTTTCCTCTCCGTTGAGCTTGTTGAGCTTAGATGATTTATCCCAACAAGAAACAAAAGAAGAATAAGAAAAAATTACATCCACAACTCCTATATGTAGATATAACTTCAAGGAGACTTCTTGCAATATTTGACACGTTTTGTTAGGATTTGTCAATTAATAGAAGTAACGGGGCAACTTGCTTTACTCAATTTCCCATGAGTTGTATGTATAAATACATTAGTCAGATGGTGAGAGATAGTCCCTCCCTCCCCTAACAACCTCTTTTACTGCCACTACCCCCTCAAACCTTCATCTTTACTTCCCCTCCTCCGCACCCACCCACAACCCCTACTCAACCATACCCATCACCTTCACCACAATCATATCAACACAAAACCCACTATCATAACCTCTTTTCTAGTGGTGTCAAACGACAAGATGATCTGTGCCACCATTATGTTTTGCGAGTTCCTTTTTGACAGTAACTGTCTCTCTCAAATTCCATTGCTTAATCCTATTATGATTAAAGTTGAACAACCCAACCACCACAAGGATTATTTTGGGGTTTATCAGTTGATTGAGATTTTGGTTACGATCAAAAGGTTTGAACTCTCTTTTGTTTATTGAGTCATCAATGAAGTGAAAGTGAGTGGTAGGATAGTGGTGCCATTGATTGAGTTCTTAGGAGGTGATGGTGATGGAGTGATTGGGTGGTTGTCGTGTGGTAGTGTGCAAGAAATGGTGGCAGTGTGGTCTTTGCAGGTTGGACTGAACAAGAGAGAGAGGGAAGAGAAGGGCAGTCTATTATATAGAAAAGAAAACAAAAAGGGAGGAAGGGAGGGGGGAGGAGGGAGAAGAACATTGGGAGATAAGGGTAAATCCACCATTCAATTTTGACCTATAATGGCATTTTAGCCAGTAAACTATTTCATGTAAAGGTAAATAAGTCATTCAACTTGCACAAACAATAGCATTTTAGTTCATTAACCATGTCTAAGGGTAACTTGCATTATGCAATAGTGCAACTTTTTCGAATAGAGCAACTAATTTAGACATGACAACTTGTTATTTCTAAAAGAATCTTGTATTATGAAACTACCTTTTGGCTTGTTAGCAAGCACCAACCACAACAAAGTGTGGATGCCACGAATATATAAATTATAGGCAATGCATATAATGCAATGGGTGTCTTTGAAGATAGGACAATCTAGGGGTTTTTGGATGAAATTTTCTAAAAGACAAATGTAAGAATGCAAATATAAAAGAAATCTCAACTATTGCTTAACTTAGACTACAGATGCAAATATACATTAGACAAAGTTTGAAATAAGCCAAACTGACAGTATTGTTCCACACAGTGAAAAATGTGCCAGGAAAAACTAAAAAATAAGTCAAATACAGCTTTGTTCAAGGCACAATAAATTTATCTTCTACAATTCCCATGATTTGCAAAGTATGCAGAAACAATTAGTAACTCTATATGATATCGTATGATGCTTCCTACAGTTAAAAGTTCCTTTTGATGTATGTAGCATACCTGACTCTTCTTTCAGCATTCTAATTAATGAAAGACGAATGGCAGTAGTCAATAAATAAGACTAATTGGCCAATGCATAACAAAATCCCTAACAAGACAATAGCAAACTGGAACCTGTGCTGTGTTTGGCAGCATGGGATCGACAGTCATGAAAATGGCATTTAGGAAAAATTAGTATAAAAATTCAAGTCATTGCAACCCCTGCCTTCCAAATCCCACTTCCAATGCTTAAAAGTCAATTTGCCCAACCGCAGTGTCAAGGGAAGTACCTTAGACTCAAGGCAAAAATCTTGAACAGATTTTCTAACAAGGTAGCATCTGTTGGTGGGTTTGTGTAGGCGGAATCCACCAATGGAACAGAACCAACCATCAGAACAGAAAAGGCGGTCTCTAGAAGAAACTTTTGGAGGTTGAAGGCACTGGAAATTTGCAACAGCCATCAGAGGCGTACTTGAAAAGTCTGTTCTTGTCTTCAAAATAAGATGAGGTCAGTCCTGCGGAACAAAAGATAAAAAGTTCTTAAAACTGCTATATTCGAGACTAAAACCAGAATTACTTGAGTAGTTTGAAGGAAATGCAAAATTAAATATTTGTAGAAGAAACAAACAGGGTACCCCTATATTCTCTAGCAAGCAGACTAACATAAACAGATGCATTAACGAACATCTCGCATGCAAAAAATACCCAAGTCAAAAACCACAAACTTGATCACTGTCACTGTGCAATAACGACAGATTCGTGTGTCATATGGAAATGAATTTGGTAGGGCTATCTTCTTGAGCCAGAGGCTGTGTGTTTGATTTGATGAATTGCAAATTGCAAAAATTATATTAATAAATTGCAAAAATTAACAGCTAGGGTTGTTGATTTGATGCATTTTTATGTGTGTGCTCATGTGGGTGTGCGTGTCGGCTGTGCGTGTGATGTATGTGAGTGTAAATCTCTCTCTCTCTCTCTCTCTCTCTGGGTGTTTAGGCGTGAATCTGCGTGAGTGTGTGTTGTGTTATGTGCAATGTGGGTTCTGTGGGTGTGGATGTGGGAGCCTGAGAACAGAGGAATTAGGGGGAGGGAAAGGAGCAGAGAGAGAGAGAGGGAGAGGGAGAGGGTGTTACCTGAGCGAGATGCTGTTGGCGTTGATGGTCGCCGGAAGACGTTGGGCTTGGTGGCATCGATGGTGCTTTGAGGTGGATGGTTGGACCGGAGAGACAGGGAGAAGAGTCAGAGTGTGGGAGGGCGTGAGTCACACGTGTGAGAAAGGGGATTTAAAATATTTTACCATTGGATTGAATTAAGTGATAATATTGGATCCAAAATACTGGATCCAAAATACGAGAAAATCTATAATATAAAACAGAGCGGGGCTTCAATAAGTCGATCGAACGGTCTTCATTCATCCAAAGACTTCAACATCCAAAGGCTCACAATACATTTCATTCAAATTCAAAATGTCATATATTTTCCCCCTAAATCCATCTTATTCAATTAAACCCAACCCAACCATCACATCCAACCCAATCATCACATCCAACCCAACTTAACCCAACCCAACCCAAATCTCTTCACTCTCTTGTCCTCTCTCCCAA
>CM042190.1:25335983-25350995 GCA_023539305.1 Ilex asprella
ACTGAAATCAACACCACTGGCCAACCCACACCCACCACAAAAACCAATACCATTGACCACCCCCAACCACCGCAACCCTTTCCATTTCTGAACATCTTCGATTTCATCCTCGGTTTTAGAAGAGATGATCCATCGCCTGAAACCATCGAGAGAGAGAGAGAGAGAGAGAGAGAGAGAGAGAAATGAAAAAAAAAAAAAGGAAAGGGTTTTATACTGCCAACAAAAAGACTTCAATTTTGATGTTAACAAGATTCAAAGGCCAGACTTCATTTAAGTGAGGCGCGCGTGTTTTTTTTCCTGATGTTTTCAAAAACATCATTTCAGATGTTTTCACATTTTGCCATTGTTTTCAAAACAGAGGTGTAAAAAAAAAAACGAAAATATTCACCAAACATATTTTAGTTTTTTTTTTTATCAAAAAATAAAAACAAAAACAAAAAAAACGAAAACTAGTGGTTACTAAACAGGGCCTAAATGTATAAAAAAGTGTCCACATAATATGAATTTGTTGTGAAAATATTCTGCTGTAGCTTTGCCAAGCTGTAATACTAATCTACATTTACAACAACTATTATACAGGTTCTGCGAATGGCTGTGATTGCTCTGCATATAGACAAGGTTTGGAAATGTCTCTTATTTGATGACTTTCGGGAGCATTAAGGATGCACATACTATGGCTGCTTAAGAGGTTTACATGGACCTCACTCATGCCATTTTTTTCAAAAAGCATTTAGTAATCTTGGATACACAATCTCATTAAAATTCGCAGGCTAGTAGGAGTTGTAAAGGGGTTAAGTTAGCTTCTGGTCAGGAGCTATTCAGCCATCAGGTGATCCTAGATCCATCATTTACAGTTCCATCTCCAGTTCCTAATTCTCCCTCAGATTTTCTGCAAGATAGTTCTCAGATTTTTGGCCTGAGGGATCTTAAAGGAAAGGTGGCTAGGGGAATATGCATTACAAAGACTTCCTTAAAGGCAGATGTAATAAATCTTCTGGCGTTATTTCCTCCTAAATGTGAGATCAATGTCCCATTCTATACTCATTCTTTGTTGAAGGCTTATGGAGTTTATCTATTGACTGTTCTTTCTCTCTAGCTCTGTATCCTGAACAGGTGACATCAGTTCGAGTTCTCCAGCTAGGAAGCAATTTAGCTGTTTGTCCTCCTGGCATGTAAGTTCCCCCCTCCCCCCCCCCCGCCCCGCGGGAAGGAAGAAAAACTGAACTACATTTCATACTTTGTTCTATCATCATACATGGTAATCCAGTTAGCTTTTTCTCAACGGATCAGATACTGACCACTTATATACATGCACACATTATGTTTTTATCTTTTCTTTTACTTTGTTTTCCTATGCCTGTGTGTACTAAAATAGAACTCTTATTGGGATGGTGCATCTGGCTTTTTTTCTCTCTTTGATTTTCAACTGAAAATGATCCAAAAGTATGTAAGCCTTTTTAACATTTCACATTGCTTGCTTGAAGTAGTTATGCTCTAAAATTGATTGTTGTTTCTGGTTAAAAGGACCTAATGTTGTGGTAAAACGGTGGCTTCAAATATGAGGGTAACTATTTTGTATAAATATGTTGAAGGTTAGGTTTTCTACTTTTTGGAGTTCCATTTTCTCCTATTCTTGATAAAGTACTGGTTTTGGTAGAAAATTTATCAGGCCGCCAGATGGCACATGAGAGCGCGACTCAGTGCTGTTTTATAGTGGTAAAATGTCTCTGAAGTGCCCTAGGTGTAGCATCCTTTGGTAGGAATGAAAGAAATAAAATTCATTCCTAAATCAGTTACGGTCCCTACTTGAATTGATTGAAGTTCTAAACATTTTATGTCTAGAAGTTCTGGTCGGTGGAAACACATGCTTTGGAGTAAGGAGTGATCTGTGAATTTTAATATCTCTTTTCTAGATTAACCGAAATGTTCTGTCTGTAGAGCAAAGCATTGGGAATAGTTGATTTATGTTGTGTGCTTTCTTGTTCAGGTTTATATTATATCTTTCAGCTTTGTGTGACAATGCCATTCAAGGGAAAAACTTACTTCATGCAGCCATGAATGCTCTATTTTCAGCTCCCGTGCCTGGAAATGCTGAAAATAGTAACACTGATCTGAGTGAGAATGCAGAACAAGTGAAACCCAGCCTACTTTGGAGTGTCTTCTACATACAGGAGCTTATTATGGTTTGCTTCTCATCTTTATATTCCTCTTTTTTCAACATAGCATTGTGTGTGCACACCTGTGTCTATTTTTCCTGTTTTTTTATCACCCTGCCAATTTAGTTACTGCTAGGTTGTGCGTTTAGAAGCAAGCTGGGCTTTAAGGGCTTTTTTATCTCTCTAGTTCGCTTTCCTGTGGATATAGAAGTATATTGAGAGACTAAAGAAGGTAGGCTTATTTAAAAAGCTTGTCCATTTGCTACTTATTGTGGGCATCCTATCAGTTATGTTAGCAATCTTCAGACTAAAGCACATGAGACCCTTCTTGAAGCCTTGACATGTATGTTTTGTGCATGTGCAGCCGAAATTCTTGATGATTGTTGCACCTTAATCATTGAGTGTAATGGTCGCTATGCCTCACATATCAATGCAATTTTATTATATATTTTGAGCCCTTGGTTTGACGGCTAGACTCTAATGCTATTTTGATCATTTTCCAGGGGTCATGCGAATCAGTTAGTTTTACCCCAATGCCAGATGGGAATCTGAACTACAGTGATATTTTAGATGAGGCTATGAAGGTAGTATATTTTCTGATGTAATTCTTCAAGATTAATTCATTCACCTTGAGTGCCATTTGTGGTTTCTTCTTGCTTCTCCTATAATGGTTGTGTCGATGGCTATACCGATTTGGTCTTAGAAATTATGTAATTCATATTTTAGTGCTCACTGTAATTTGGTGACTCTGCATATGGCAGCTATTTCAGAAGATGTACCCTCAGGAAGAATTCTTCCCAGAGACAGCCCAGTCCGATAAGCTTGAGGATGAGGTTGAGCTTGATGTAGAGGCGTAACGATGATTTGGTTGGCTGCTTAGAGTTCTCCATCAAAGTGTGGCACCGATAACATAAAAGCGAATTACCCATGTCTGCCTCGAATGTTGAAGAAGTAATAAGGAGACATCTGAAATGGCAGCTGTTTGTTCCATGAAACAGTTTTCTGTTCAAATTGCACCAACAGGTGCTAGTAATTTGGCTGATTATTCACTATTGCAGAAGGGGTAGAAGGCATCCCGTTGGCTACTTCCTTGGCTATTTTTCTCACACAAACGAAGGACTGGAGAACTGTACCATTCAGTATTTTACTTCAAGTTCACTGCAAGTCTGTAACTGAGAAGCATACCATGACCCCATTTTTCTTTGATTTTTTTTTGTGTTTTTTGTTGGGACTTGGGGGAAGAGGGAGGCAGGGAGGGAGAGGGGGGATAGCTTTTCTAATTTTACGTGGACATTTAGCGAGATATATCTCGTTGATTTGCATGTAAACCTGGCTTACAATATGTAACAGCTATAACATTTCAAATCATCTATATTATATACCCTAATATTGTTGTGTTACTATGATGTAAGTACTTGCATTGACCCAAGAATTTAGTCTAGTGGTAGTTGAGTTATTTGATAAATCTCTTATGAGAGTAAGTAAGAGGTTTGAATATCTCACGAAACGTAGTCTCTTAATGCCTATATATTTACCCCTTGTGTGGAAATGTAGTTTTGTATAAGGTCTAGTATTAATTTGGTACGTGAGTGGGATAATATTGTGGTGATTTATTGAGACAGATCAGCTATAAAATAATAAAAGTACCTGCTTTTGTTTTTAAAAAATAGGGTTTGTAATGTGCAATGCAAACACATTCAAATTACTTGTTAGATTTTTGAATACGAGACTAACTATAGTACCTAAATTTTTTTTTTGATACTATATTTGATTTTTTTTCAATCAGAATGTGACGAGTGTAAAGTTTTTATTTTTATTATTTTTATGATCAATAGTTATAAATAAATGAATCAAATAATTATAATTATAAATTATTTTTTAATATGATTTTTTTTTTCATTCCTAGCACTGATGCACTATCGTCTGAGAGTAGATGGAGTGAGTGGTTACTTTTGTTTTTGTGTACCACTTTTAGGTAGCATTATGAGAGGTGATGTCAACGTGCTTGGCTGTGAACTAATCGTAAGATTCGTAACGTCCGATAACACAAGTAAAAGAGTGCCACTTTGCATGAACCTCTATGCCTCAGGACATGGACTTAATTACTATAATTATTCGATTTGACAAAGTTTATTTTTTACTGAAACAACGAGATTTGAATTTATGATCTTAAAATTTTAAAAAAGAAGCGATGACCATTAGACAAAAATTCTGTTGGGTATTAGCCCCCTCAAATTTGATGTTTAATTTTTTAGAAAATTAATTCAAAAAAGAGAAACAGTTCATAATTTCATTTACCATATCCTCTAGAAGTATTTTTCCAATATAAGTAAATGTATGTAATTTACTGTCAAGTAAAAACGAGGAGGGGAGCAACTTGTTGCTATGAGTGTTAATCGAGATAAACTCGTAAAACTTAAATATGTTGAGATTCAATTAAGTTGTTACTAATCAAGTTTACTCTCAAACTTATATTCTTGTTCAAGTTCGGCTCAAAAGAAGCTTAGGAGCAATAAAATCTAGTAAACTTTGTATAGTTAATCATAAAATCATATCTTGTTAATTTTTTTGTTCAAAAATCTATTAGAGAAGATGTAAAGAGTCTGGATCTATTTGTAAAGATGTAAAGAACCTCTTTACATTTGAATAAGAGTTTATGCTGCAACCTCTTCATCATTTGAATAAGAGTTTATGCTGCAACATTACAATTATTTATAGACATAAGTTATTCGAACGAATTGAAACTACTCAAACCAAGTTAATTGTTGTTCAATTTTACCCCCTCTACCGAATGACTTTAGAAATCTAATCTAGTTTAGTTCAACTTATAATTTAAACGAGCCAAAACTAAACAAAATCCAAACTAAACTCTAGTTGCTCCAATCATATCTACCAGCCTACTTTTTTCAACCCAAATATACATCTCATCAAAAGAAGACACTTGATAACTGAAATTAACCTAGATGATTTTGAATGTTATTATAATATGATTAGCACAAGTAAAACAAGTAGGAAAAACATAGCCAATTTTTTTAGTCAAACACTATTACATGTTATCTAGATCATTTGCCGTACAATAAGAGTGTTATTCTTTAAAACGATGTCATTTATACACAAAATAACATCGTTTCAAATATAAAATTGTATCGTTTTGAGAAACATCCTATTGTACAACAGAAAATCTTTTCCCTTATTGTATAAGAGGGAGGATGATATTCTAATTCACGATTTTAAGATCTAGCAGGGAACAATGATTGTAAGACTTATCACAAACTAAAATAGGGAAAACGTAGTTAAATGAAAGTGAAGTAATACTATTTGGATCTAAAAATTTGATCTAATTTACTGACATAATGATGCAATTTTATAGGAATCATTTGATCAATACTAAATTCAATGCTTGATAAAATCTATCGTAAATACAAAAATTATAATAATTAAGTTAATAAATTATGTCAGTAAATTAAGCGTATTAAAGCAACCTAAACTAATTGATGAGAGGGGGAGGAGGGGCGTGCTTAGTAAAAGCACAAGGTAAAAAAATAGGTAAAGACCATAAAGAGAAAGAGCAATGCTACATATCCCAAATTTGTATCCCAAAAGTGCATCTCAAATCAATGGAAACTATTGGATGAGTGGGTCCTATCAACTTTTTTCATTGGGACCTACTCATCCAACGGTTCCCATTAATTTGGGATGCACTTTTGGGATACAAATTTGAGATATGTAGCATTACTCAAAGAGAAATAAATGAAATCTAGGAAAACGATGTTTCAATAATAAATAGTGTCGCTTTCTCTCCTCGCTGACAACTGATACTCATGCAAGACGCCACTTAGAACCCCTTTCATTCTTCTTCACCCTACGTTTTGTTTCATCTCTTTCATTGCTCTCATTTCTGCTTAAAAAAGTAATGGTTTCTGGTTTTCCATGGCTTCATCATCGCCCCATTCTCTCAAAGCTCTTGTTGTCTTCAGGAACTTCATGTACCCCAGTAAGTTAATTCTTTCAGTATTACTCGTTATAAAGTTGTTTTCTTCGATTCTTGCACCATAAAACTCAAAATCCTCACCTGGGTCTGTCTCAAAAGTCAATTCAGAGCCAGTTCTTTCTGAAGTTGTTGATGCATTGTTTTGATTTGTTTATGGTTTTTTTTTTGTTTTGTTTTGTTTTGGGTTCATTGCAGCGCTGATCAGAACGGTCCATGTATACCAACTGGAGGGAGGAACAGAAGAGGTAGTGGAGAGAGAGTATGTGTTCCACAAGGACAGTGATTATGAGGAAATTGGTTTCTGTAAAATTTTCACGCTGCAGAAATTTCAGGTTTCGGCACAGTTTGAAGGTTTGGTGAACGGAGTTTGGCGTTGCATTTATGTTTTTGATGCTGATCGTCACTCACCTCCAAATATAGGCCACATTCCTAGTATATTGTCAATGCCCAGGTACTAAATTTCAGATTTTTCTTATTTTATTTAATATATATATATATATATATATATATATATATTTATTTCTGATTTTTAAGCCATCTTCCCCATTTGACAAGTGACCATTTCAGATTTTAAATATTTATTATTATTTTTTGAAATAAATGGTTCATTCTGGATGTTGATGATGATATCGATTATACGGCGAGGAGTTTTTGCTGATGATATTTGTGATGATTGATGTCTCTGTATAAACAGAAAGGAAGTATTTATCCACTTGCATGCAATGTAGAGTTCATAATTTGGTTGTATTGATAAAAAAAAATAAAAAAATTATAGAGAATGTGTGTGGGTGTGTGTGTGTGCTTTTTTTGCCGCCCCGGGGGGGGGGGTTCTAAGTAAGAGAAGTTGTGTTTCTTCTATTCTTATTTTTGCTATTAAATGATTTCAACTGCAATCTTTTCTCTCTCTTTCTTTATCTGTAATTTACTCTGGATTGAAATCTCAGTCAACTTTATTTACTATTGGTATATCAATCTTTTGTTTTTTTTTTTAAAAAAAAAACAAAAACAAAACAAAACAAAACAAAAGGGATGTACTAATGAGCTTAACTGAGCCAAGTGATTTGTTTTTCGTTATCAAATTGTATAAGTATTGGGTTACAAAAATTAGACTTCAAATTTCTGACTGCCCCTTGCTAAGCAATTCAATTGGGCATGGCATTTGTTGTTGGAAACACGAATGGTGCATGTTAGCTACAACCTTGTTATACGTTGATAAAGGTACTATGGTGTGGAAAAATACAAAGGGATATTGTGGCTCAAGTAAGCAGAGAGGAGTAGATGTCAAAAGGAAAAATACGCAGAGAGGTTCCATATCTATTCAGTCATATAACAAATACTTCCTAGCCTTAGAGGCCTCCTCCACATGCTTGAGGCATGGATATGGTGAGTTGTATAGGAGCTCAATAATGATTTTCTGCATCAGGTGTGGTGTAGTGGATTGTTAAAGTTCAATATAAATTACCATGGATTGATTCAAGCCTATAGGTTGATAATTTCTATTCCTTGATTCACTCCTGATTTATAGTGCTTTTGTGAACAGATGTGATCTTTTTTACTCACAGAACTGCCCAATGTTGATTTGATCGTTTACAGTTTGTGCAATGTGAAGCTGTATTATTCATCATCAATCATGGTGAAGCCTAATTCAATATATTTTTCTTCGGGCCCTCATACTTTGAGATTGAGCAAGAAAGCACTTTGATAGTTTCTTTTCTTTTCTCGGGTGGGGTATAAAATTGGGTCATGCTGTTGCTTTCCTCCAAAAAGGGACTCATATTCTTTGTTTTGCTTGAGCAAACTAGATTTCCATGGATTTTTTTGTGTCCCTGAGATGATATTAAAATCAGTATACCTCAAAAGTAGAGTAGGATGACAAGTTCACTCATGATTGTACTGAATGCTAGTTGGTAGATGATATCCTCAGTCGGGCTTCTTTTTTCTCGAAATGCATCTGAGTCTTTTCTACTAGTTTTGTTCGAGCTAATATTTCCTCTAAAATAATTGAAAGTGGAAATTAAATTTGCATTTTTAAACTTAACTTTCTTACCCATCAAAGCCTCCAGGTCTGTTCTTAGACCACAAATTATTTTGACCTCACCCTACACCTTCAGAGTTTCCAGCTCAACATTGAGTTGGCTGTAGGTGTAGATGAGGCTTTGCCCTATTGCCATGACCAGAGTCCTGGCAGTTGGTGCTGCTGGCACAATGTTCTTAGAAGTTTGAGCTTATAGGGTGTGCTTTCTGTTCAGTCTCATGATAGATTTCTAATATGGTCTTAAATATATAACAAGATGTCGATACACCCTGGTTCTCTCACTCATAATTGGCTATTTTTCTGGTATGATTTTTTTTCTTTCAGGAATCCTAAATTGGCATCAATCCCGACACTGGCCAAGGATCTTGAAATAATTTCTCAATTGAGCAGCCAAGTGGAAGACAGAGCGCCTCTCCAGATTCTACCAGTGGCAACGAAAGATGGGAACCATAATAATGACCATCAGTTAAGAAGTACTCAACATGTGATTAGTCTGGATCTTAATTCCATTCCTTATTCAGAATCTGAAGATGAAGAAAGTGAGCAACATGAACCAGGTCAAATTCTATTGCTCGTATTCCCCAATAATTAGAAGAATGAACTCTTTTTTCGAATATGCAAATCCTTAAGTCAGCACTCCATGAATGCTTTTCTCTATGGCATTGTAAAAGTATACCTGAACAGCCATGGAACTAAAGTTTGGATTCTGCTAACTTTTGTTTGTTTACATCATCACTTTGTTTATAAATATATTTGATTCTCCAATAGTCGATAATATGCCCAGAAAGGGAATTGGTGCTCTTTTGGATTATTCATACCATTGGCTTCTTGAGTATATTATTTGGAATTATCTGTCTACGGTTGTTGCATAAATGTCGATTAAGTAGTAATGCAGCGTTGGTGATTGGCTCTAGGAAGCTAAGAAATTGGCCTTAATGGTTTGGCCAAAGTTAATTGTTCAAATGTTATCGAATGGATAAAAGTGGGAAGGTGGCCATTTGGAACTCGCTTATGGAAACTGGCGATTTTGTTGTACTCTTCAAGACGTGACATATCCTTGCTGGACACGACATGACATGCACATAAGTATGTGATGGATATGCCAAATGTTCCACTGGCATGTCTGACAATAGAAAGAGGAATATATATTTCATATACTCGAAATTCCTTTTCGGCTATTCCTCTATGTTCTACTGCGATAGAGATGATTTAACATGAACAAAGTTTCCATGTACAGCAAGTTATATTACATAGACACCCTGGTTAACCACAGGGTTTGCATAGTAGAAATCCTGAAATTGGAGAACTTCGACTTTTCAGCTGTGTCCTCTTATCTCAGCATTAGGAGAACAGGTGAGATACATGAACACCTGCCTGCAGTGATAGGCATACCCAAGTCCACGTAAGGTAGCAGGTGACTCGTATTTCTCGTGTACTATGTTGTTTGGGTTTCTTCATCTGTTATTTCTGAACAGACCCATTAGCTGAACAAGATATTAAATCTGAAGGGGACTATTTCAGTTATTCTAGCTTTTTTACTGTGATACGTGATGGTTAGGCGTTGTTCCTTGCTAGTTTTTGCCCCCCTTGAAAAATCTTCTCTCTTTTAGAATAGACAGAGCCTGACATATAATTATTGTTAGATGTAGCTCTCACGAACAAAGTTGCAGTCGAAGGTGGCTTTTAACTGTAGCTCATGAGGCCTATTAGACGAGCTTTCCACTTTGTTATCTTCATTGTATGCCATTTCTAATAGCTCATGAAGATATTTGTTTATTTTTAATACTCTTCTGCTTTTGTGCATCATAAGCCATCTGTCCTAGCATCCACTTCTGAACGTGTTATTTCCATGTCTGGAGAATAAGAATACTTTTGAATATAATACTACTACAAATTTTAAGACATGGAACGGTTAGCAGTATGCAAATGAAATGCACACAAAAACAAATATAAAATTATGATATATCAGATGTCTTAAAATAAGATTCATATGGGATCTAGTATACTTATTTTGTATATTCAATATAAAGACTACTTAAATCAGACTTGCAAAACTGAGACAGAATATAATATATTGGTTGTTATAGTGAAAATAATGCTGTAAGATTCACAAAGCAGTTTATGAGACCATTTAAATTAGAAGAGGTGAAAAGGTTAGGTTCCTGGCGCTCTAATCAACTGCATGGAAGAGTTGCAATTTTTTCCTCGTATAGTGTTGGTATTATTGTTTGATTTTATTTCTGAGTGTTGGGGTGGAAGATTGCAGTTGGAGTAGAGGAGAAGAAGAAGAAGAGGGCTGCAACCAAAGATATAGCTAGAATTTCTTTAGAAGATCTTGCCAAGTACTTTGATCTTCCAATTGTTGAAGCTTCAAAAAATTTAAAAGTTGGAATCACGGTACTCAAAAGGAAGTGCAGAGAATTTGGTATTCCTCGTTGGCCACATAGGAAGATCAAATCCCTCGATGGTCTCATCCGTGATCTCCAGGTCTGTTCTTTTGCTTGGTAACTTGCCAGTTTGGATATTCCAACCTAGAAAACCTCACTACTTAAAGTCATGCTCATTGATAATTCAGAAAAAGTTAATGGCATAAATATTCCCTAAATCTGTTATGTTCAAAGTAATGCTAGATAAAGAATCTATCTACAAACCTACACATGTGACTATTCTTTGTACACATCGGTGTAGTCACTATCTCTGCTATCAAAATATACTCTTGAATGTGCTTTTGTCTTATTTCTTCGAGTTTTTAGATCATCTTGTTCATTTATTTTCCTTATAAATTGGGCTTCAATGTCAGCAAATAACAAACTGCTCTTATCAACTGTTTCAAAAGCCACTTTAAAAAAGCAGCACACCTCTGTTAACTGCTATTTGTTATAACATGCACAATACCTATGTAAAATGCACGATTGCATTCTACATGTGTATATGCATACAACTATGCACAGTTTTTTATAAAGAAGTATTTGTAGGAAGAGGTAGAACGACAACAGGAGGACGATGAGGCTGCAGCCATGGTTGTTGCAAAGAGGCAAAGGATGATAGAAAGTGAAAAGAAAAGCATAGAGAAGGAACCCTTTATGGAGATACAAAGGGAGACGAAGAAATTCAGGCAAGATATTTTCAAGAGAAGGCACAGAGTTAGAGTTCTGGAGAACGAGTATCGGGCATTGACCTTATTCTAGCACAAGTTCTGCATACCCTGCAGGAGCAAGAAGTCATCCTATAGAATCATATGTTGTTCTGTGCTTCTAATGTTGATTATGACCTTCCATAAATCTCTTCTTACTTCTCAGATTTTGCCCTCTAAGTAATATCTTATGCATAATCTCCTTGTGTTCCTGTCTAAACTATTTAGTTTTGCAATGGTCATCTCAGTTAAACCCATCAGGACAACTTAAATGGTAGGGGGTTCAGTGGTTAATAATACATCAAGAATGATCATCTATGTCTTGTACTTTGGGCTTTATGTTGTGATGATAGTTGTTGGTTTTATTACTGAGAAACAAATGCTTACCCTTATGAAAAATTCTATTTGGACTTAATTTGGGACCTAATTGAATACAATCTGATAGTGAGTTTCATCTAACATTGGAACTCATAATTGATCAAATGGTTGCATTGAAACTATATCATTAGGTCCTCAAATTAGATCTCTATAACAGTGCTCTACTCCTATATGTGATGCCACAATACCAATTATAATTCTCATCGAAATGAAGGAATATTAGTGGGTCACATCATTATTGCTTACAAATTGTTTGAGTAAACTACATATTTGGCTCACAAACTATGATCCTAGCGTCAATTAAGTCCTTTTTTTTTTATATCAATCAAGCCCATGAACTCTAATTGTGTCGGTTGAGTCTTTTTGTTTGCCTTCGTTAAATTTAAGGGAAAGTGGCAAAGTGTGCCACTGACGTTACACAAATGAGTTATAGTCCCATTATGTGAGTGACACATCCTGTCACTTTCCGTTACTACGCAACGGAGATAGACAAAATGACTCAATTAATACAATTAGGGAGTTTAGCAGCTCAATTGACACAAAAAAAGTTGAGATCTTAATTGACTCAAGAGTCATAATTTGGGGGCCAAATTGACACAAAAAAAGTTTAGGTCTTAATTGATGCAAGAGTCATAATTTGGGGCCAAATGTGTAATTTAAAGGGGATTTTTTTCGAAAAAGTCTACTTTTCTGACACTGGGTTGTAATTTGTCAATGAAGAAGCCTCTACGATCCTGCAAACGAGGGACCTTCATGGTCTCATCCCCTGTTTTTTTTGCTGGTTGACATTTTCCAACGCCCACCCCACAAAACAAAAGCGTTAGAATGAAGTGGGACATGGATCATGAGGTCAAAGGTTGAAGCAGTCTCCCAATTGTCAGCAACATGCACCATCCAAGCATAGACGGAACTGTTGGAGGACTGTGGTGGGCTGAAGCCCGGGGTAAAAAATAAAAAAAAAAAATTACTATTTTTATGAAAGTTTACAAGTACCAGTATCAGCCCACTAAATCACTAATTATTAGCCTAATTTGACTATAAAACCCACATTTTAGCCCCAAAAATCAATTTTAACCCCAAAAATTTCAGCCCCAAATTTAACCAAGTTCTCTCAGCTTCCATCCATCACTTAAATACATGTTTAAATTTAGAAAATCTTTCAAATAAAAATTTAAAAATGCACTTGTGATTAGATCTGTGCTCTATTCCAAAAAATTTCTAAATCTTCCAAAAATTTTAGCCCCGCTCAAAAGATTTGAACTCGAAATCTTGACACAATGATCAGATATGTGCTCTCTTCTGGTCGTTGTGGTTGCTGCTTGCTTCGGACGATTGACGACGAGACGATCTTCGGTTCTACGTGGCTCCATCCGTCCATCGACTTGGTTTCTTGTCTTGGGTAAGTCCACTATCCACCACCTCTTTCTTTTTTGTTGTTGTTGTTGTTGTTTTTGTTTTTGTGGATGTAATGACTCAAGACTTACCCACCACCGCCTTTTGCTTTTCTTTTCTTTTCTTTTTATTTTTGTTTTTGTGGATGTAATGACTTACCCACCACCGCCTCTTGCTTTTATTTATTTATTTTTTGGATATAATGACTTACCTGTTACCCACCGCTTCTATTTTTTTCTTTGACAGTAAGTTGTGTATTTCTCTCACCACTTTAACTATCACCTTTATTTTTTTTTACTTTTTAATAATGTAATGTTGTCTTATCTCTTTAGATATTATAAAATTATAATAGTGTGTTTGAGATATATTTTTGGTCAAATAAAACATGTGTTTAATTAAATAATTTTAATAGAATTTATTAATTATTTTAATAGAGTTTACATAAGTATCACAATTAAGAGTGTCAATCATGTCGTATTCGTGTCAAAAGTCAAGACTCAAAAAAAAAAATATTTATTGTGTTCTAAATATTAAACATTAGTGTAAATTATTTATTATTATTCACGTATACTTTTTTTGTGATAGAATTGAAAATGCCTCGATATAGCCCAGAAGAAGGTTCACAAAGCAATTCCAGTGATGGAATCGGTTGAAACTTTCGATAATGGCTACCAACGAGAGAAAGAGCACTTGACAGAAAAAAGAGGCAACCCTTCATGGTCAAGGACAGAACCAAAATTTTTGTTAGTTGTATGAATACTAGTTTAGCCCGAAATAAATAAAAATCTTGGCTCCGCCCTTGCATCCAAGTGATTGTATATATGAGTTCCATGCAAATGCCAAACAAATTTTCAACAAACTCCTCTTATTGGTGACCCTTGCAAGCTAAGTTCACAATATGTCAATAGCCACCTTTCTCTAATGAGACTTCACGTCCGAAACGAACCAACGATTTGACAAGAAAGTCATTCCAAATTTAATCGAGAAATCAATGTTTATTGAAAAAGATATAAAGCCAATTACAAAAAATACTAGTTTGATAGGTTTATTAGAATTGATCCGTTATGGAATTTACATTATACACAATAGAAGCACTAGAAGTACTAAACGAAATAGGTATTCATTCATTTGACAAAGAGTGGAGTATCAAACTCAAACTTGGCAAAAATCCATTTTTTTGGTAGTACAAAGGAGAAATCGGTCTAAAAATTGAATGTCGAGATCTACTTCAATATAATCAATGATAAATTATGTAATATGAATTTAAGTAAGACCCACTCTTTATAACTGAGTTCTTTTTTTTTTTTTTGCCTGTAACTAGGTATCTTCATGGCACTTGTCTTTCCAGGGGCCTATTGCATTAGTGGAAGCATTGTTTCCCTTTGTTTTGGCTTAGTAGGATCAAGTCTGCTTATACAGTGAAATGACAAATATCAAAGGAAACAAAATAGAGTATTTATTTCAGTTTATTCGTATTTTAATTAATTTTTTTCTTAGTCTAATTAAAAATAGGCTATTTATATCGAAATTAGGGTATTCATGGGGAATAAATCTCTTATGACTTGACCCTAAATAATTGTTAAGATTCAAATTTAAGATATCTAAATTTACAACTCGTTCATGTTATCACTTAAATTACTCTTATGCTATGTTTGGTATAATGAAAATGAAAGGATAGAAAGTTGGAAGGATGAAAAATTGGAGGGATAAATAAAACATCATGTTTGGTAAGGATGAAAAAGTGAATATATTAACTTTCTTTCCAACTCACCAAAATTAATCTCTCAAAAATCGGAAGTAAAGTGGATAGAAAGTTAATTATTTGTGTTGAGATGTATTTTATTTGTTTATATATCTTTTTATATATACATATATTATGTATACATTAATTTCATATAAAAATACAATGATAAAATATGTATTTATT
>CM042190.1:25351395-25384299 GCA_023539305.1 Ilex asprella
ATTAAAAATTTTAAAAATTAAAAAAATAAAAATAAAAAAATAAAAATAAAAAAATTAAATTAAAAAAATATTTTTCGTATCTTAATTAAGGGTAAATTTTTTTGATTAATACGATGACATGACTTGAACTCAATAAGAATTTTATGACATGAATTTGATTAACTAGAATTCGAATACGACACGAAAATAAACAGATCAACTCGTAACTCGACACAACACATTTTTTTTTTTTGGAACACTACGACATAATTAGTTAAATGAGTTGAGTTGGTTGTGACTAATGTTCAACACAAACCTGTAATGGGTCAACACGAATCTGACACAATATAACTCGATTGTCACCCCTAATCTTAGCTAACACAAAAAAAAAATAGTCATTTTTATTTTTCATCCATCCAACCAAACACAAAATAAAAAAAAATGTATAATTCCTACTTTTTTTCCTTGAAGGATAAAAAATGTATCTTTCTTATTTTTCATCATTCTTACTTTCTATCCTTCCTACCAAACGGAGCATTAGAGTTTCACTCACATTCACGCACACACAAAAAAAAAATCTTTTCCCATTTTTTGATATCTGAAATAATAGGCCACGCATAGTGGTAGAGCCAGAGCTCTTCTCTAGTGGGGGGCAACCCTCGAGTTGAAGAGAACAATAATAATCAAAACTCAAATATTGAGTATGCCTTGAATAATTAGATTTCGAGTGATCCAAATTTAATGTAACAACTCCAATTTAAATACGTTTTCAAAATTATTTTATAAATTTTAATTCAATTATTTAATAGATTTCAATTAAATAGTCCACATGCATAGAGATTAAAACTGAATTACGGTTAACAATATATGACAGAATTTAGACATGAACTGTTAGTCAATCATCTTAATTTGTTATAACTATTCGAATCGCGTTCACATCAAAATCTGATTTATTGAAAAACCTATGTTGTCACTATGCAAAAGCATCTCATTTAATTTTTAATATATGAAACTATTTTTAACAAATTTTTCAATGGGGGCAAATTTTAAATTTCTTAAAATTTCAAAAAGACTCCAAAAGTTTTTAAAATTTCAGTGCCCCCCCACACTCCCTCTGCCATTGGCTACAAAAATGGGGGTAAACGATCTCTACCCTTGGATTATTTCTCACTGTCCCTGAATCTGATTTGTTGACGTACACAGACCATCGTCATTTAAAACGAATTCAAAAATGATCTCATTATTTAAAAATCGTGGAGGAGTCGAACCCCAAATTATTTGGAGCTGATGTTTTTAGGTGAAAAATTATGATTTAAAAAATTTTGTAAAAAATTAAATATTAAAAAAAATTCAAAAACCATTTACGGTGTACTTCAAAAAATTGAAAAAGTTGTTAAAAATCGTTTGAAGTGCTTTTCTAGCTTTTGTGTCAAAATAAAAAATATACGCATAAATAATGTAAAATAATTTCCAAAATATGAAATTCAAATTTTTATACATGAATAATATATATTTTTTAATATAATAAACTAAAAAAAGTCAAAAGAAATATTTATAGAATTAGTTTCTTGAATTCTTCTTGATAGAGTAAAGTAAAGGCACAAGAATAGGCCTGTTCATGGGCTGGGCCAGGTCGGGCTTGGCCCCCAAATTTTTTTTTGGGCCGAACTTGGGTAGTGTAAGCACAAGCTCGTACTTGGGCAAGTATCGGGCCAGGCTTCGGGTAAAGATAGTTGCTCGCAGCCCAGCCCATCATTTATTGGGCCTATTTTGGACGGGATTCTGGGCCCTATTAAAAAAATATACAATTTCATTTAATTTTTTTGTAAATTATATTTTTAAATTGAAAGTATAGTTAGGGGTATCAAACGTGTCAGGTTGGGTCATTTTGTGTCGGGTTTGTGTCAAAAATTCCTAAACACAAACCTGACATGTTAATAATCGTATCGAGATGTGTAAACACTAACCTGACCTAGCTATTAAACGTGTTACCCGAACTTGACATGTTTGATACGTTTAATAAACATGTCATTTTTGAGTTAACACATAACACGATATGTTAACTTACTTAGCCAGTTTAACCCGATCTGTTTAACCCACATATCAAGTTATATCTGTTTAACAACTTTAAAAAAATCAAAAGATTTTATTGAATAAAATTTAAAGAATTACAAGAAGCAAAAGGAAACCAATTCTTAACATCCATTTCTAATTAAATGACTTTAATCCATAAAAGACATGAAAAAAAAACTAGAAATTTATTCTATGGGCACTAAAAACATGAAAAAAAATCCGTATGTTTTATTTCGTTGTTTTTATATATTTGGATAAATGAGTTAAACAGGCAAGAAATTGGTAGGTCGGGTTCGAGTTGAATTATATTAACCTGTTTAAAATATACGGGTTAATCAGGTCAAAATTGGGTTGACCTGATTTCGACATGAATTCAACCTATTTTTTTTTCGTGTTTATACATGTTGACTTGTTTTCATCCATTGGCTTATTTAATTTCGTGTTCGATTCGTGTCGTGTCGAAAATTGACAGTCCTAAGTATAATCAAAATAAAAATGCATAAAAATTAAATAATGAATAATTTTATTTATGAATAGAAAAGAAATTGCATCACTATAAAATGAGTACATCCCAACTAGGTTGACACCTACCCACCTATCTATCATTTGCACAATTCTACGAATAAAAAACTTTTGTACATGAAAAACTAGAATATTTAATACATGAAAAAAATACATTAATCTTAATATCTAAATTTTTAAAACTTCAAATTCTGACATTGAGAATTCATTTTTATATTTTGATCTCTCACTTCAGCAACATACCAATCTTGAAGACACATAAGGGCTTCCATTGTTTTTCCATCCAAGCAACTTTTATGTTCATCAACGACACGTCCACCTGTACTAAAAGTAAATTCGGATGCTACAGTCGACATAGGAGCTGTTAGTTTATCACGAGTCATGGTGGAAAGAATTAAAAACCTACTTTCATATCCTTTCCACGAGACCAAAATATCAAAATCAGGATTTTCAACACTTACCATTGGAGTATTGTAATATAGCTGAAGTTTAGTTAACCCCTAGGTGTTAACATGCCTCCTCTGTTCAAAATAGAAGCTAACATAGATATTTTACCTTTACATTTACTACTACCAATAATATCACTAAAAGTTGAGGGGGATTAAGTGTACCACTATTCCCAAATGTTACACTATATTCATTAAAAAATATTTCAAAATAATATTTTATTTTATTCATATGACTTATGTGCTCATCGTTTAAGTTACCATATAAAAACTTAAAAACGCTTGTAAAACCAAATTCTTTAAATCGAGGGTGATAATACATACCAAAACTATCAAGTATAGGAAGTGGTGAAAAATATTTATTAAGTTTAGATTGCATATTATGTAAAACAGTAAAAAATTCGGGTTCATTACTATATAGTTCAAAAGGATCACTGATACTGACTATATGGATATAGACAAGTGTAATAGTTGGATAATAATTACCAGATAAAGCCATAGTTGATTCATAAAAATCTTCCAAAAAATCTTTCATTTTATCAGTAAAATCACATTCCTCTTCGGTGGGATACAATAATGAACCAGTGATATCTATACTAACATAGTCATTTAAGGCAGCTTTATATTTAACTGCCACATCTAGCATTTTATAGGTGGAGTTCCACTTATGTTGTATATTATATGATATTTTTTATATTTTAAATTATTCTTTTTACACATAGTTCCAAATGTCTTACGTCTATTTTCAAAACCTATTATGTAATAAATAATATGTCTAATTTTATCAATTATATATTTAATATCCTGAAGACCACTTTGTACTATGAGATTTATGATATGACACATACATCTCACATGAAAAAAAATTACATTCACATGATAAAATTAAATAACATTTTAAATGACTTACAACCCCACTGTTATTCGTTGTATTATCTAAAGTAATAGTAAAAATCTTGTCTTGAATACGATAAATTTGTAACTGATTATAAATAACTTCAAAAATAACTTGTACACTATGATTATCTTCAATCCTTGTAAAAATAATAATTCTTTTTTGCATAACTCAATTATCATCAATAAAATGATCAGTTATACATAAATATCCTAATTGTTGCAAGAAGTCTAAATATCAGAAGTTAAACAAATTTTACTTTTAAGATTACCAAAATAAGCAATTAAATTATTTTATTTCTTGTACATAATACTTAATAACATCCCTTTGACATGTTTGACGAGAAAACTTTCGGAAGGGAGGATTAAAACCACTTTATAACATTCTTTCAAATTCAACGTCGTCTACAAGAACAAATGACAAATTTTTATAACAATCCATCTAACAATTGCTTTTCTAGCAGATTCAAGTTCATAACTAAAAATGCTTAGTGAACTGGTGCTAGCAGATTGTGATAACATTGTTTGTCTAATATCAGTTTGACCTCTTAATAAACACGCACTTAAATGTCTAGTTAAGCGACTAGTTCCATTTTTAGAGCCTCCAACAAAATCTTTTTTACAATAATTACATATAAAATTTTCTGATGTAATGACCCAATTAGAATTTTTAATTTGGATTTTTTCAAAGTGATCCCAGACCTTGAACTTTTTTCTTTTATTAGATGGTACATTCTCAGTAAAATTCATCTCAGGAATTGAAAATAGATCATCCCCTTCACCTTCATTGATATTCTCATTATCATTAGACTCACGAATTTTGTTATAAAAAATATTTTGTGAATGAGATGAAGTCATTATGTAAATTAAACTATAAAAATAAAATAAATACTTAAATTATGTAAAAAAACTTTCTCACCAAATGAGACCACTTGACAATTTCAAGTATTTGAGACAGCTGAACACTTGAGAGTTAAGACTTCAAGACTTCAAAACACTTGAGACTTCAGAACACTGAACACTGGTGATTTCAAACTTCAGAGAATGAGATTTTTTTTTGTAATGAAATGTGAACAAATTACTGAGTGGGTCGAAATGAAATTAATCGCTTATTTATCATTAAAAAAATAATCGATCGTTGGCTCAATTTATGATTGCCTCTCTCTCAGACTGAAAAGACAATGCATTGATACAGTACTTACAGACTCATACCCGGTACTCATAGACTAAAAATTTATGCTATCTCTCTGAAGTCTGAAAAGACAATGCATAGGCTATGAGGCTATGAGTCTGACTATCTCAGACAGTCAGTCACACTGACCGACTGAAAAATGGAGCCTCTGCCTCACATTCAAAATTTTGAAAAACTTTGAACTTAACTCTCACCTGACAAAAAAAGAATTTAACTCTCACCAACCAAAATTAAAGTCTCACTTACCATTCATTCAAGTCTCCAACTCTTTTTTTTTTAAACAAAAGTCTCCACCTCTTAACATAAACATATATGTTTGATAAAAAAAAACATATATGGGCGGGCTTCGAGCTTCGGGCATGTGGGCGGGTTATTGGGTCGGACTTCTACTTCGGGCCGGGTAATGGGTTGATAGGTAAACCCAAGCACTTTCTTAAAGGATATTGAGCTCGGGCTCGGACGGATAACGAGACCCGTGGGTAATCCGGACCATGAACACCCCTACACGAACACGAGAATACAGATGTTGAAAAAAGATTTGAAGTTAGTTGGATGTATGTATGTGAGTGAGTGGTAGTTTAGCAGGTGTAGAGCTGAATAACTCTTTTATGTTGTAGAAAAATGATAACTTGTGAAAATAAAATAATTCATGGAATTCAGTGGTTCACTAGGCTGAAAGCATGACTAATCTATTTTAATAGAGTCTCTTACTCATTGATTTTTATTACTTGGAGAAAAAGATTGGTACAATGGGATTCAATAATCATTATACGTAGGATTTTCTCCCCTATTTATATAGGAACTAACTTTTGTCTTTATTTGTTATTGCATTGTCCCCTTAATCACTTAAAATCATAAGGATAATATTTTGTCGTTAGAAAATCTTTGACATTATTTCACGTGTCCTTCTAAAAATGATGAGATGTCATCTTGGAAGTTGCATGAGAGATTTCTTGCAATATATTGAGATAAATATCTTCACGATGAACGACCTGAAATAACCAAGAAAGAGTTAGGAAAGGAGCCGAGTGAACACTTGACTTATCTCCTCCGAAGCTTAAGTCAGTATCAGGTTAGAGGTTTGGGCACTATATATTCATTTTTTTCAGTCTAATTTGCATACCTTTGTTCATAATTTTGAGGAGTACTTATACCTGAATTAACAATGATTGCTAAGATTGGGAATCCCATCTCATCATTTAATGACACTCACTCTTACTCATGCACAATGAATGTTCTCCGCTTAGATCCTCGTGCCTAGTCGGCTGGGCCGATAGGGATGGACTCTCGGGCCACGCCGATCATTTATGGCCTTATCCCCGATCACTTGTCTTCTGATCGGCACTTGTTGCCTACTCTCAAGCGTTCACTACTCGGGAAATAGTACCCCCGAGGGTATGTATTCGGCATCTCAGTCATTAATATTTTGCAATCATGATTCTTAATTAGGTCTTGAGGATGCAGAGGCTCATTAATAGTCCTGTCTTAGTCACTCACATCACCATTAATGAGCTTTCGTGTCTTTTTAAATGCTGGTGTTAGTACAGGTACTCGGCTTCTCCTAGCAATTACTTCTCGGCGCCCTTTGGTCTTCATAATGACTATACCTTTACATGTACCAATCTGGAGGCTGCTGAGCCGCCTAAAGTCTCGTTAGAAGCGATATCTTTGTGCCCAAGGTTGGATTGGCATGATGAACACAGTTCTTCCTTAGATGCATATCACTGAGCTTCCGTTGTCATTGCCCGAGCAGATTATGTATCATTTAATGGATTGAGAGACACACTCCCCTTTAGAAGAGCTGTTAAGACAAGAAGTTCAGCCTAACTAAGCTTTATAATCAAGCTGCACTTATTATGCTGAGCGTCGGTTATGTAAGCAAGAGACTCATGTTGTTGATTGGTCATGTCAACTTTGAATTTTATGGTTGGATAATCAAAGTCGAATATCTATAGAAAAAACTACAATTTTGATCCATGATATCATAAAGAAATATAAGTTTTTTTTGGAGTCCAAAAAACTGCTGCATAAACTAATTCAGATGCCCAAGTTTAAATGTACTTCACTTATTTTACTCAAAAGCCTATGAATCAACATTTTTTGTGCTCCAAATAGACTAAGTTAATATGGAAGTTGTGGGGGATTAAATACTCAAGACAAGTGAATCAATGGTCCTTTGGGAAAGCCTAATGCCAGTCAACATTAGCAAGGACAATGGCTAATGCCACTCGGTATTTAAGGAGAGTGAGCCATGTCACTCGACTTATGTAGACAAAGACCAAGTAACTTGCTCATGCCACTTGGCACTTGGGAAGCTTGCTCATGCTACTCGGCATTTGAGGACACTTGCCCTTGCCAGTCGACAGTTGGCCCTTGCTAGTCAGCAGGTGGCCTAGTTGGTTCATGTCAGTCGGTAAGGAGCTCGCTTGGCCACCACTAGCAGGCAAATGGGCTGGGCAGGTCCCTATTCTTCTATGCTTGGCACCCAAAACAACTATGGATCACTCTCAGTCTAATAGTATTCCAAATATCTAGGAACTGGTAATAAGGACTAAGAACAACTTCAACTATGCTATCTAAAATAGCTGATCAAAATATATTTAAATATTGTATTATCTACTTTAACTAAGAATTTTTTTAAATTTTCTCCAACCACGCTATCTATTTTATCTAACTGCTTCAATTTATTTTAACTAACTTTCAATAATAAAATTAAAAAAATAGCAATTCAATTATACATTGTATAAATTTAATCAATTATGGGCTACAAGAGTAAATATTATAAAACATGGACTACAAGAGTAAATATCATAAAATATTTGGGATTTTGTTGAAATTTGGGAGAGGGTTTGCTGGATCTTTTAGGAGTTTTACTGAATTTTTGGGAAGTTTTGTTGAATTTTTTTACTACCGAAGTTCTTGATCTTCTCATACAAAGCCCACCGCTAAAAACACAGATGGTAAAATCCCCAAATTCATACGAACTTAGAAATGATCTAACAGATCTATGGATCAAACAAATCCTAACTATTTCAAATCCACAAACGCTAGATGAAAACGATCGATTAAAGTTGAACATGATCTGTGAAGACTATACTGGATGAAGACGAAGGAAGTACACTGGATGAAGACGATCTGTTGTGATGAAGATGATGGATGTATGCTGGATAGTTAGCCTTCTTCTTTCGCTAGATCCAGCGAGCCTATTTAGGAAAATGGGTAATACAGAGTAATTTAACTAGTCGGTTGGAGCCAAAAAATATGGACCAGTTATCTACAATAGCTAACAAGCCCCCTTTAGCTATCCCGTTAGAGATGCTCTAAGGACCAAGAATTTTAATCTAATTCTACCTGTCAAGGAAGCACTGACACTTCGTTGGAGGTTAATGTGGCAGTGTCAGACATAGACATGTGTCCGACATGAATGCTCGTGAGACACAACTGGATATGTGTCTGACATTTCCACACATGTACTACTTGGATACAAGGGGATGCGAGGAATAAGAAACTGAAAAAAGAAAAGAAAAGAAAAGAAAAGATCGTTGATGGAATAGAGAGGAGAAAAGAACTTTAAAGAAGAGAGCGGAACAGTCGAACATATGAAGATACATACGTTTGAAAGCCATGGATCTGGCCAAGTGTGTCTCAAACTCTTCTTTCCTCCTTTTTCTTCTTCACTAGAAAGAGGATCTGACCCCCTCTCTCCTCCTGTGATTTCTCTCCCTCTCTCTGTGAGATTGTGGAGAACGGCTTGGCCTACCTCTTTAACTTCACTCTTTGACATTTTTTTTCTCACTTAAGTCTTTTTTTTCCCTGTTCTCTCTCGATATTTGAACACATTAAATTTTAATTTTTTTAAATATTATTCTTTTTTTTTTGGTATAATCTATTTATTAGTTGTCAAATACATTAACTCACTATCCAATTTGGTATTAGTCCTTCAATTATAACATATTAACCAATTGTATACTTTGAAATTAGTTCATTGCCTAATTATAAGGTATTAACCAATTGTTCAATGTTTATTAAGTCGTATTATTAATGTTTTTATTTATCTAAAAATATATAGATATTATTTTAATTAGTCGTAACTTACTGTACTCGTCTCCTATATTTTAGAACTTTATCGTATCCCTATGTCCGTATTGAATCGGATACGAAACTCATGTCCGTATCCGTGTTTCTTAGTACTTCGTACTTTTAAGACCTGGTGACGAGGTGGAGTCAATCAACCGAGAGTTCGGTTTCTTTGGGATACATCTCTTTACCACTATAAATAAAGGTCTTAGGTACTAGGTAATTCATTCAATCCTAGCTTATTTACTTAGTATTTCTCTTTGACTTGCGATTTGATTTAAGTATCGAAATTTTTTTGGCCATGGGTTCGCTCAGGTATTCTTTTGTCTTACATGTTTCACTAGGCTTCTTCACTATCATCTCAGTCCGTACAAGATGATTATTCTTTGCGTAGAATTATTTCCACACAAAAGTTCATTTGACTGCCGGTTTGGAGGTATTTGATAGGTTTATGAGAAATGGTCCTCATAAATCTATATTTGTTTTTGGTAGGTGACTTCATTAAATAATTTATCTGACAATTACTTCACGGATAGTCCGATTGACCTCCCATCCAAGAAATCCTACTGAAGTTGAATTTGTGAAAAAATAAGCAAACATAGCACATAACAGATCAATAATTGTAAGATGAATTGTTTAGTAAACCAGATTGATTGTTCGTTGGTCAAGCAGGGAAGAGCACATCCAAAGATCCAACCCAATAGCTAGTACAGAATCTTCTTGTGAAAGTGGCTGCATGATATTAGCTAAAAACTTTAATCGGCAAGTTCTATTTTACTCCCTGTGATTTGCGTCAGTTGCACTTTTTCCCCTTGTTATTTAAAAATAAGCACTTCAACGCCTTATACTTTTGGACTTATTTTGAACAGACGACTCTGTTAATGGTGAATGCAAAAAGATCATATTACCCTCATCTTCTAAACTGATCTGCCAAACCAGCCGCACCAATCTCAACGCCCCCACTTCTAAAACTCCATAACTACCAAAACTCCCATCAATACGACAAACAATTCATTGCATAATTTAATAATCCTAAGAATAATTCATCATAACTCGGTGGATAATTTAGAAATCTGTCACAAACCCTCTCTATCTCCTTGTCTCACTTTGTGATTCACAAATCCAAGATTGACCAAAAATTGATATCGACAAGCGTTGGTGAGTAGAGGTGGTGTGGGATGGTAGTTGAAGGTGGTTGAATGTGGGATTGATAGGCGAATGTGGCTGGTTGTGGCAATGGTGATAAGTGGGTAAAGGAGGCTAGACATGGTGGTGGTGGTATCTGAAAGTGGGTTTGGACTAGTGTTCAGCTGGTGGGTGGAGGTCGCTAATGGTGGTGACGGCTAAACCGAAAAACTCTCTCTCTCTAGCTGGTGGGTGGACATCTCTAAGCTGTACGTGGGTTCACCACTGGTGTGTCTGTGGTTATATATAGAAACTTTGCTATAATGAGATCTCCAAGCATCACGTTTACTAAATACATATTTTACATGATTTTTTATTAAAAAATACTATATACCTTAAATTTATAACTCAAATTTGTATTCTAAATAAAGAGGACCGTTGAATGAGTGAGTTTTATCAACTTTTTAAAATGGGATCTACTGATCCAACAGTCTCTCTTTATTTGGAATGTAAATTTAAGTTATGAAGTTGAGATACATAACATTGTTCTTTTTTATTACTAGGTATATATTTGATCTTTAATCCATTAATTGATGCCTAACATATTTTGGATTTTACGATGAAGAGATATCGTATAAAAAAATAATACATAGTCACTTCCATAAAAAAATTGACAGTCCATCTATATAGCGACTAAAATAACATAAATTGAATACTTTAAGAATCAAATTAACAAAATTGATACAATAAGAATTAAACTAATAAAAAATATATATTTTAAGAATTAAAAATAGCGTTAACCCTTCAATGTATTAACTTTACTTCTTTGGTTGTTTGGTAATGGGGGTATGTGGGGATTTGGTAAGATGAATTTGGAAAAAATAGTCTAAAGGACTCCTAAATACTATGTTTGTATTAAAAATTCAGTTCTAGATTTCCAAATCCGACCTATAGTTGGCCCAAATATTAAACTCATGATTATGAGTTTCGTCAAACCTATGGAATGGATGAGTTTGAAAAGATGGATAAGGGATTTAAGATTTAAAAGATAATTGTACCCCTTAACATGAGTATAAATTGGATTGATGAAGGTTAAAATAGTCATTTAAATGACAAATAATTATTAATAATTATGATATATCCGTGAATCTTATATATATGTATTACGTACCAAACATGAGTATATACCAAATTAAATGTAAAATTCTATCTTTGCAAAAAAATATTTTGAATTTAAATAATTTGGAGAAAACAATATAAACCCTCCCCAAATTTCATCAAAACAAGTCTTTTATGATCTTGGCTTTACAACAACTATAACAACAAAAAATCTCCTTACAACTAACGAAAAGTAAAATATTCATTAATTTATAACAAAAAAAAAGAATGATTCTTCATGATTTACATAGACTAGAAAAACCAGGGATATCTATACCTCCTTTTGGCTCACATGGCTAACTGCATCTCTAGCTGGACGGCCGTTGACTTCACAATAAACAAGTCTGTTCATAAGTAAAAAAAAAGAAAAGAAAAAGCTGCTTCCGAAGAGAACAAAAGGACTTACAAAACGGTTAAAAATGGCGCGTAAAAATGGAGAAAGAGAGAAGAAAAAAAAAAACACTGTGCACAAACTATGAAACAACATAGATGTTTCTAGGAAAAGTGGTACTAATGCCTTGTTCATGCTCAAAAAGTCCAACAGGAAAAATCTTCCAATTCCAATTTCTCATCGGTAATCAGGCCCTTCCTTGTTTCCCATTTCTCTGTCTCTCTCCTTATTTTTACGGCCTCTGAAGCAGAGAGATTTTGAAACCATTCATGGAAGAGTGCTAACAGAAAAAAGAGGTTGGTAATGGGGAATTGCTTTGGATCTAAGACTGGTGAATCTAATCCTAGCACCAATAACCGCAGCATCACCACTGGATCATCCACTGCAGGTTTTGCTTTATAATCTAAATATTCTACAGAAATACTCATTTCCTTATCTGGGTCTTCATTCTATTTCATGTATTTTCTTGTTTCTATCTGATAATAGCTAGAAATCAAAATTCCTTTACCCATTATTTAGGTGTGTTAATTAATTCATTCCCCATGTTCTGATCATATGTTTGTATTCTATTTTTGTGAAATTATCACATGGGTTCTTTTTATTTTCTTAATTTGTGACATCTTCTGTTGTAAATTTTCAAATACCATCAAAATATAACCTTAGTTCTTGTTTATTTACTCAAAATGGTAGAAACCCCCTTTCCAATATTGGTGCTTTTAGCTCAATTGAGTGCTAAATCTTGACAAGTTTGCTATCTATTTTGCATATATTTCAGGGACATCAAAAAATTACAGCAACGGTGGGGGATATTCGGTGACAAGCAGCAGCGCGGGCCACAGCCGGTTTTCGGCTGCAGTAAGCGAGGGGACATGTTGTGATGGGGAAATATTGCCCACTTCGGACTTGAAGATATATAGCTTTGCGGATTTGAAGAGTTCCACAAAAAATTTTAAGTCTGATTCAGTGTTGGGTGTGGGTGGTTTTGGGACAGTGTTCAAGGGATGGGTTGATGAGAAGACGCTTCTGCCTTGTAAATTTGGCACTGGAATGATTGTTGCTATCAAGAAATTGAACTCGCAAAGTACACAAGGGTTTGAAGAATGGCAGGTAATTTCAAACTCAGTTGTTTGCTTTCAATTGTTTCATGTGACAAAATGGCTTTAGCATTTATGGTTGATATTCATTTCCAGAAGTCTTGGAATAGAAAGCAACCTTTAGGCTTCACTTAACAGTAACAGTTATGAGATAACGAAAATTCCTTTTGGTGGAGTGTTTGTCTTTGGTGACCAAGGTTCAAAAATTTGTTTTGGTGTATTTTTTTGGTCATCTAAAAAACGAAAACGTTTCGCAAGGGTTTTGAAATACAATGAAGATGTACCAAAACATCGGTCAAAACATAACACATCGATACATAGGAATTTGACTATTTAATTAGTGATTCTTTTTGGTTTCCATTAAAATGGTAAAGTTTTGGCCATTTCAAAACGAATTTTTGGTCCTTGTTGGTGACTACTGAATTGATGGCGTAATTCCTTAAGATGGATTAGAACCTAGAGTTGTGGTCAATGTTGCCTGCCACTAATGAATGTAGAGGGTGAGACTATCAAATAGAAATCATTGTTCTATTTTCTGAAAGAAAGAGTGAGAGAATGTTATTTTTCACCAAATTAGCCATGAAAAAATTAAACCAAATTCTTATGGCTAATAAAAAATCAAGAGGAACTTATTGTACCTATCTTCCCCTCCTTTAAACCCCAGATTTTATGTTCATGATTTTTGCAGGCCTTTCTAAATAAAGGGTTTTAGTGCCTAGAGATTGAATGGTACAAATTCAAACTTAGGTGTCAAATAAGCTGATCAAAGTTGCAATAACTTGCTCTTTTCAAGGCTCTGCTAGTGTTGCTTATGCCAGAGATTACTAGACAGACTTGTAGCACAACTTTGTTTTTATGTACTCCTTGGGCTTCAAATGTTGAGGGAATCGAATTCTTAGTAGGCGTTTGCTTGGTTATTGTTGTTATCAATACAATTTATACGAGTGGTGGAGAGCCTCACTAGGATTGAGAACTTGAGATCACTAAATTGCAAAGACAATTCCCCGTAAAAAGGGTGGCCTAAGGCACAAGTCTCCTACCACTGTGGAGTCTAAGAAAGGCAATCCAACATCTACACCCTTTTTATTAACACGGATCAGCAACATGATTGTTGTAGCCAACAAAACTTACTTCTGTCTTGTCGGTCTTCTTTAATTTCCATCAACATAATAACCTTTTCAACAATGCTAATGGTTTGTTTGTTTCATTTCATAATGCAGTCCGAAGTGAATTTTTTAGGAAGGCTTTCACATCCTAACTTGGTCAAGCTGTTGGGATACTGTTGGGAGGACAAAGAACTACTACTTGTGTACGAATTTTTGCAGAAGGGAAGCTTGGAAAACCATCTGTTCAGAAGTAAGAAGGGAGGAAAATTTGTGGAGAAAAATTAATTGTTGTTCAGTTGCAAAGTACATTGATTTCTGGGTTGACTGGTTTTTGTAGGGAATCCCGCCATTGAACCACTTTCATGGGATATACGACTCAAAATAGCTGTAGGTGCAGCACGGGGCCTTGCTTTCTTGCACACTTCGGAGAAGGAAATTATTTACAGAGATTTTAAGGCCTCTAATATACTCCTTGATGAGGTGAGATTTTATATATGTCTCATCTCATTATATATAGGACAAAGTTTGTTTTTTTCCATTTGAACTTAAGAAGCATTAAGAAGTGAGTTACAAGCAGCAACAATTGATTATAAGTAAGAAGAAGATAATGGATAAAAGCTACTTGAAATACAGTTATGATCCTCAGATTGATTGTTAGGTGGCAAAGAAAAGAAAACTTGGAATCGAACATTTGGTTAGGTTAGGGTATCTGATAGAGATCGAAAAGGGATTGGATGAGTTTAAATTAAAGAATTGAATTTTATTATTTGTTTTAGTATTATTTTATTAGTTAGGGAATATTTGTTTGACTAGGAGTATTAATTAGAGTTTAACTAGGAAATTATTATAAAGTTATAGTAGGATAAGGATTTGAGAGTTTGATTATGAAACTCTTTTAGTATTTTAGTAGGAAAATAGTTTTTATTTTAGTAAGGGACTTGACCTATAAATAATGGTGTAATCCCAACTATTTTTAATTAGAGTGATTATAAATAAGAATTGAGTATTCTCTGCGGAGATTTATGTATTTTTTCACTGATTCCTTGTGAGGATGAGGTAATTCCTTTCCACCCATCTTATTTCTTCTTCTCTTATCTAATTTCTAATCCTTCCCGATCTACATCAACTGGTATCAAAGCTCAACTTCGATCATTCTCGATTGTCGTTGTGTTTTTGAGACTTGTCTGACATCTTGTGTTTCAGCCATTTGTTCTAGTTCTAAAAAAAATCATCCAGTTGCCCTGCCAAAAAAAAAAATCCAATATTGTAAATTTTAGAAATTATAGATTTTATCCCTTAAATTTCTAAAATTACACTTTCATCCCTCAAAAGTTTTAGAAATTACACTTTGGCCCCAAAGTTTCTAAAATTACAGTTTTACCCCAGAATTTTTTGATATTATAGATTGACCTCAAAATTTTCTAAAAAAAAAAAAAAGTCTTAAAACTCTATTCCAATCAATATGGTTTTCAACGCCGAATTAAATGCTAAATGGAGGTTTATCCCAAGCACAAGTTGATTCACAAAAGGCCATGAATGCTAGACTAGATACAATTCTAGCATCCATCAATTCATTGAGAGAAATTGTGATCGCTACAGTTTGTGAAACCAAAACAAGTAAAGATTTTAACTTTGTCTCTTCAACTGTCAATCAAAAAGTGGTTGAACACAGTCCTTCAGTTATACCACAAGTTTCACCACCACTAGTTCCATCATTAAAAGTTCCAATCCGATTGAATGGCGATAAACCGAAGTTATTTAATGTTGATGAGCCCAAAAGTTCTACTTATACTCATCCTACAACAATTGCTTTTGATAAGTCGATTGTAAAGGGTGTTCCTACAGGTGAAGTTAAACAAGTTTCAAATGTGATTTTTTTAGATGGGGTTGCTACTTTTTCATCAACATCCTCACTATTCTTTTATCTGGAACAAAATGTGAAAGTTATGAAGATTCGAGATATAGATTCCTCCCATTGTGATATCCTATATTATGTCATTGAAGGGAAATCTTACTTCTATGCTATCGGGTTTGAAGATGTATTTTACCGTCTGCTGTCAATTCTCTTGAAGTATTCTTGCCACAACAACTTTTCGGAGAAGAGTTTTTTTCAGCCAATGAGAATTGATAGAGATCAAAAAAGGATTGGATGAGCTTAAATTAAAAAATTGAATTTTATTATTTGTTTTAGTATTATTTTATTAGTTAGGGAATATTTGTTTGACTAGGAGTATTAATTAGAGTTTAACTAGGAAATTATTATAGAGTTATAGTAGGATAAGGATTTGAGAGTTTGATTATGAAACTCTTTTAGTATTTTAGTAGGAAAGTAGTTTTTATTTTAGTAAGGGACTTGGCCTATAAATAATGGTGTAATCCCAACTATTTTTAATTAGAGTGATTATGAATAAGAATTGAGTATTCTATACGGAGATTTATGTGTTTCTTCACCGATTCCTTGCGAGGATGAGGTAATCCCTTTCCACCCATCTTATTTCTTCTTCTCTTTCTATTATCTAAGTTCTAATCCTTCCCGATCTACATCAGTATCAATTAGTCTTACCACATTTTTTCCTGTCGTTGGTCGCTATGCAGTATAAAGAATCAACATAAGTATGTTATAGTCATATGAAATTAATTCTAGAAACTTATTTCTAAGTGACTAACAAATTAATTCTAGAAAATTGGTAGCCAAGATTCTAGAATTGTCAAAAACTAAGGTAAGTGAACATGAACACTTAAGTCGTAGCTAACTTGTTACGCAAATAACTGCACAACATGGTATACCATCATTTCAGTCCCGTAGAGAAATATCTTGTCTAATTGTATTGACAATTCTCCCACTTTTTACAGAACAAATATGGCTGGTTAATTGGTATGAATTTGCATATATATGCAATATTCTGATTAGGGCTTTCTCTTTTCTACTTTTTTTTTGCAGAATTACAATCCAAAAATATCAGATTTTGGCTTAGCGAAAGTGGGTCCCTCAGGTGGAAACTCTCACGTGACAACCCGAATTATGGGCACATATGGCTATGCTGCTCCTGAATATGTTGCAACAGGTGAGCTTGCACCCTTAGCTATCTAGCGCAGGAGATGCAGGAATTCAGCATTTCATTTTTTTGATTGGGTGGGTACCTTAAAAAATGGAAATAAAACAAAGAAAATGAAGGTTATGAGATGAGTTTTGAATAGACGAAACAAATAAAGCATCCAAATAGGCTATTCAACTTCAGTGTATAACAATGGCAGTCATTCTTAAAAACTTCCCTTCCCATGCTCTCACACCTCCTTTCATATAGTCGATGAAGTGCAACAGATCACATCTCTATCCATTTTCAACAGGTCATCTTTATGTGAAGAGCGACGTGTATGGCTTCGGTGTTGTGCTGCTTGAGATGTTATCAGGTTTACGGGCACTTGATACCAGACGCCCCAGCGGCCAACATAATTTGATTGATTGGGCAAGACCTCTTCTCTCTCACAGAAGGAAGTGGAAGACCATTATGGATGCCCGAATTGAAGGCCAATATTCTTCTAAGGCAGCTTTACAGGCCGCTAACCTTTCCCTAAGATGTCTGGAACATGAGCCTAGAAAGCGCCCCTCCATGAAAGAAGTTGTGGAGGTGTTGGAACAGATTGAAGCCATGAAGAAGAAGCCATAAGAATCCCAATGTGGTTCATTGCATTCTACAGCTCATTGCCATCGACCTAGTCATCATCATTCCTCGCTACACCCAAGCCACCATGGCATTAGAGTCGGAGCTCAAAGAAAACAACACACATGAATAAGGTAAAATTATAAATATTGGTTTCGGTGTGATTGTTCTCACAAACATTGTGTACCTAATTCTAGTGATTGATTGCTATTGTTATTTTTAACAATGATTTTTATTTTTCTCTCGTTTCACCAATACTGTATTGGCATTTGCCTTTTGTATTTACATGGGATGATTGTGTTGTGAACCTGTAACTAATATTTTTGCACAGAGAAAGGAAATGGTAGCTGACACTTTTGGCTAGTTTTCGGTGAATTGGGTTGCAATACCTGTTGGAAAATCTAGTTATCATTGTGCTTGTTGAAATTATTCTCGTCCACCAGAAGAACTTGGATATCAAACATTTAATGATAACCGTAGGATGTGATATAAAGGTGGGATTTTACTCTTTATGTTGCAATATTGGGATTGTTTATCTTCATATATGTTCCTATCTGCCCCTTTTGAAGTATTGTAATGAACCGCCATGTGTAGACCGTCTCCCAAACTTTTGCTCCTGTGTTAAAGGATAACTTCTTTTACATGGTTATGGCCTATTTGGTATTTCTTGATATTTTGTCATTCCCATCATTCAATCAACACCCCCCCCTTCTCTCTCTCTCATACACGCACAGAGACTCGTGTGTATAAGCACACTGCACACACACACACACACACACACACACACACACACAGATTGTCCAACACCGTCAAAATACATATCATGAGGTCACCAAGACTATACTCTTTGTATCTGTGGAGCTGTTTATTTACTTGGCATGGCAGTCAAGTCTATTTTTTTTTAAAGGACAGATTTTATATCATCAAATCAAAAAAATTACAAGAATCAAATAAGATTAAAGCTCATAATGGCTTTAATCCGTCAAAACAAAATTCAAGAATTCAAAACTTTTCTACAATGTCAAAACCAAGAGCTATTGGAAAAGAAAGGTTCGAAAAACAAAAGCCTTCCTCTTCCTTGCAACTGGCAGCCCAATTTGATCCTGCTGCAGAAGAACCTTCCCTTCTACAGGCAGCCCAGTCAATGTAAAATCATTGAAGCTCCTTGTCTTGTCAGCCAGTGAAGCCAAGAAATCAGCAACCCCATTAGCTTCACGTTATACATGGGATATACAGGCATTAATCCTCCCCAGCAAATCACAAATCTGTCAAACCAAAGACCTGCATTTCCATGGCACTTCAGCTTTCCCCATAATCAGCTTCACCAAGATCTGAGAATCAGATTCAATCTCCAACTGGTAACCCCTCAATCCATATTGAATTACCATTAATAAGCCATCGAACATAGCCTTACATTCAGCCTCCATGTTCGAAGCTTCCCCATAAAAGACAGAAGCAGCAGCCACCAAATGACCGTCAGAATTCCTCAACACTAAGCCACGACCAGCAATCCCATTCCCCTTCGATGCACCGTCAACATTGAGCTTAAAAAATTCTCTAGGTGGAGGAAACCATTTAATCCAAACTGCTTTAGACATTACAGTACAAACAGATCCAACTCGCAAATTTCCCAGCAAATCCAATCCTCTCCCTCTGTCTGGCCTCTTGGGTTTCACCACAAAAGCCTGATATCTAAGCACACTTATACAATAAAAGGAGACCCTAATTCATTAATCAACCTCATAAGCTCTGTTCTTGCTTGAGTTTGAATGGGTTCTTCCCCAATTCCTAAATTGAGTGCACCTTTGTAAAGTTAACAGCAGATCAATGCTTCTGTTATAAACTTTCAATAAAGGTCTAGCCATTATTATTTGACTAACATAAGGGTAGTTTAAAGATGTCATTGTTTCTTCCCATATTTTTATCTAATCACTCTATATTCTGTTAGAGCCATTCAATTTTTTCAGTTTTCAACAGAGAAAATGTAGAGAGTATGAACCCATGTATACCGCAAACTAATCATCACATTGCCGCATTTAATGAAAAGAAGTTTGAAGACGGAACTAATCTACTCTAGGTTGACTTGGGATTGGCCTAATTGAAGATCCAATTGAAATCAACTTGTAGAATAAACGAGTTGGGCTTAATCACATTTTTAATACTGTTAATGTTGATAAGTAGAGATCAAACTCCCCTCAATCAAACAATTAGCATCCAAAGACAGTACAAAAAATCATGTAACTTGACTTCAAACCAGAATTGGTTGGATAAAAACTCGTTTGAGAGCGGTTTCTTTAATAACCAAGTCAAACTCGAATTTAATTTTGGAACTTGTTTAAATATCAAATCAAATTTGAGCAAGCTATTATCCATACAGAGTTCAGCTCATTTGCATCCCTTGAAGCTATTGGTTGCATATTCTGTTTATCAGCAGTTGACACATGCAATTATTGCAATAGGCTAATTTTTAAGATAGCATTTTTCTTTCTAAGGCCATTTCCCACTTTAAAAATCCAGCACGACTGTAAAAAAAATTTCATTGGCAAGGTCCGTGTAGACGACTGATTTTATAAATATGACGGAGCATGTCGGACAGAAAAAATCAGTTTGCCGTCCTTTATAACAACAAAGTTGGATTAAACTTTTGGAGTTCACGCGGTTCATTTGAGTGGAGTTCACTGGGTTCACTTGATTTGGGGCAGCTCCTTCCAAGAAAAAACTTGGAATTGGGAGAGCGATCCTCCTGATAAACTGACCGTACCCCACACCCATGAGTGAACAAGGAAAGATGGTAGTAATTCTTGTTCATGCTCAAAAAGTCCAACAGGAAAATTCTTCCCAATTTCTAGTACATAATCAGACCCTTCTTGTTTCAATTCTCTCTCTCTCTCCTCTTATTTTATGGCCTCTGAAGCAGAGAGATTTTGAAACCATTCATGGAAAAGTAGTAACAAAAAAAGAGATTGGTAATGGGGAATTGCTTTGTGTCTAAGATGGGTAATTCTAACCCAAGCATCGGTGACCGCAGCATCACCACTGGACCTTCCACTGCAGGTATTGCTTTTTAATCCAAATATTTCTACAGAAATACTCATTTCCTTATCTAGGTCTTCATTCTTTTCATGTATTTTCTTGTTTCTATCTGATAATAGCTAGAAATCAAAACTCCTTTATCCATTATTTGGGCGTGGCGTGTTAATTAATTCCCCATCATATGTTTGTATCCTATTTTTGTGAAATCATGACATGGCTTCTTTTTATTTTCTTAATTTGTAACATCCTCTGTCATTAATTTTCCAATACCAGCAAAATATAACGTTAGCTCTTGTTTTATTTACTTAAAACCGTATAAACCCGTTTCCAATATTGGTGTTTTTCGCAAACTTGAGTGCTAAATCTTGACAATTTTGTTATATATTTTGCACATATTTCAGGGACGTCGAACAATTATAACAACAGTGGGGGATATTCGGCAACAAGCTGCAGCGAGGGGACAAGTTGCGATGGGGAAATATGGCCCACACCGACCTTGAAAATATATAGCTTTGCGGATTTGATGAGGTCCACAGCAAATTTTAAGCCCGAATCAGTGTTGGGTGAGGGGTGTTTTGGGACAGTGTACAAGGGATGGGTTGATAAGAAGACGCTTATGCCTGGTAAATTTGGCACTGGAATGATTGTTGCTATCAAGAAATGGAACTCGGAAAGTATGCAAGGATTTAAAGAATGGGAGGTAATTTCAACTTTGTTGTTTGCTTTCATGTGACAAAATTGGTTAGGATTCATGGTTGATATTCATTTCCAGTAGTCTTGGAATAAATAGCAACCTTTAGGCCTCACTTAATAGTAACAGTTATGGTATAACGAAAAGACCTTTTGGTGGAGTGTTTGGCTTTGGTGACTAAGGTTCAAAATTTTGTTTTGGTGTATTTTTTCAACCGTTGAAAAGACGGATATGTTTTGCAAAGATTTTAGAAGTAGAATGAAGATGGAAAAAAATTGAAACATCAGTCAAAATATACATATGAGAACACCTCACAAATCTTTTTCGGTTTCCATTGAAACGGTAACGTTTTAGCTGTTTCAAAATAAAATTTTGATCATTAACCGTGGCAACTAAACTGATGACCTTATTCCTTAAGATAGACTAGAACCTAGAGTTGTGGTCAACGTCGCCTGCCACTAATAATTGGAGAGGTTGAGACTATCAAAAACAAATAATTGAATGAACATTAAATGATCTTTGTTCTATTTTCTGAAAGAAAGCAGTGGGAGAAAGCTATTTTTCACCAAATTACCAATGTTGAAAAAATTGAACCAACATCTTATGCCTAATAAAAAGTCAAAAGAACTTATTGTATCGATCATCCCCTCCCCTGAACCCGGATTTTATCTTCATGATTTTTGCAAGGCTTTCTAAATAAAGGGTTTTAGTGCCTAGAGATTGAATGATACATGAAACTTTTTTTCTTTTCTTCAAACTCTTATCTAAGCCTATCTAAATTCGAACTTAGCTGCCAAATAATGTGATCAAAGTTGCGGTTCAAGGGTCTGGTAGTGTTGCTTATTCCACAGCTTACAAGACAGCCTTGTAGCACAACTGTGTTTTTATATAAAAACTTCTTATATGCCTCGGGCTCCAAATTTTTTTTTTGGGCCGGGCGTGGGTAGTGTAAGCCCAAATTCTTATCCGAGTGAGTTACGCTCGGGCTGGCTCGGGCTTCGGGTCGGGGTAGTCTATCCGCCGCCCAACCCGCCAGTCTATTGGGCGGGCCTACTCGTGGATTTTTTTATGTACAACTTCATTTAAAAATAATGAATATTTTTGTAATTTAATATTTGTGTAAATTATATTTTTGAATCAAAATTAGAGTCAAAATAGATAAAAATAAAATAATGAATAATTTTATTTTTGATTAGAGGATGGATTACATCCAATAAAATGAATATATTCCAACTAGGTTGTCATGTACTTATTTCTCTATCATTTGCATTACTCTATTTTTTAAAACTTGTATCTTAATACATGAAAAAAAAATAATACATTATTTATAGTATTTAAATTTTTAAAACTTACTTATTTTAAAGTTTCAAATTTAATGGTCTAAAAATATTTTTTTTTTTTCAAAAAAAGAGTGGGCGGGCTCTTGGGCCGGGTTTTAACAGATTTTTCAGGGAGCCTATTGGGCCGGGTTTCTGGCCGGGTAATAGGTTTGGTGGCAAAGCTAAGTCCTATTTTTAAGTATATTGGGCTCGGGCTCAAGCGGGCCAACTATCGGGTTTAATTTGAGTTTATATTTTTTGGGCCGAATAACGGAATTTGTGGATAACCCGGCCCATGAACAATCCTGATTGTTGTTATCAATACTATTTATATGAGCATACCTTTGTAATGGTGGGGAATTCACTAGTGTTGAGATCACTATATTGCAAAGCCAATTCTACATAAAAAGGGCGGCCCATTCCACAACTCTCCTACTATTGTGGAGTCTGAGAAAGGCAATCCAACATCTACACCCTTTTTATTAACAAGGATCAGTAACATGTTTGTTGTAGCCATTGAAACTTACTGATGTCTTGTCAGTCGTCTTTAATTTTCAACAACATAATAGCCTTTTCAAGTTTTCAACAATGCTAATGGTTTGTTTGCTTCATTTCATAATGCAGTCAGAAGTGAATTTTTTAGGAAGGCTTTCACATCCTAACTTGGTCAAGCTGTTGGGATACTGTTGGGAGGACAATGAACGCCTAATTGTGTGCCAATTTTTGCAGAAGGGAAGCTTGGCAAACCATCTGTTCAGAGGTAAGAAGGGTGGAAAATTTCCAAAACAAAAATTAATTGCTTTTCCATGAAAAAGTACATTGATTTCTGGGTTGATTGGTTTTGTAGAGGATCCCGCCATTGAACCTCTTTCATGGGATATACGGCTCAAAATAGCCATAGGTGCAGCACGAGGCCTTGCTTTCTTGCATAGTTCGGAGGTGAAAATTATTCACAGAGATTTTAATGCCTCTAATGTACTCCTAGATGCGGTGAGATTTTTTATATGCCTCATTATGTATGACTACATTGAAATCCATTTCCTCCCTTTCTTTAAAAAATAGATGGAGCATGATCCCCAGTTTGATCGTTAGGTAGCAAAGAAAGGAAAACTTGGAAATCGTACAGTTGGTTAGGTTGGGGTATCAACTAGTATTACCAATTTTTTCCTTTCATCGTTCGCTATGCACTATAAAGAATCGACATAATATGTTATGGACATGTGAAATTAATTCTAGAAATTTATTTCTAAGTGACTGCAACACTAGAACATACTATCTTGTTAGTCAATATTTTAGAATTTTCAAAAACTAAGGGAAGTTACTATGAACACTTAAATCATAGCATTTGTCTAACTTGTAATGCAAATAACTGCCTAACATGCTATACCAACATCACAGTCACGTGGAGAAATATCTTATCTAATAGTATTGATGATTCTCCTATTTTTTGTCTGGTTTGATTAAATTAGTATGCATTCGCATATATGTCATGCTCAAATTTCAACAAATAGGCATGAACGAACTATTTACCATCAAACCATGAGAACATAACTAAATACCATAAAATTTAAATCAAAACAATAATATTCAACTCTATCTAACTAAAATAATGTTAATAAGATTCATCTATCGTAAACCAATGAACTAAAGTAGATAAACAAAATTTTAAGCCTCGAAAGCTAGATCCATATCTTGAACCGCCTCAAACTCAAATTCTACATGTTCACCTATAGTGGTGCCCTCCACTCTACCAAAATCTAAAAAATTTAAGGAAGGTGTGAGCAAACAAGCTTAGTATAGAAATTTTTGCAAACCTAGACAGAGTTTAAAAAATTGATAAAACATGTAGGTCTCAATTTTAACAAAATAACGTATATAACTTTTGAAATAAAATGTGTCATTGTAACGATATTAGATTTACGATACGTGAACAACCAATCCATAGCACAATAGAATTATTTCAAAAAATATCACCACTTAGCAAGAATATCTTCAATGACCACTACGAATGAAGGACCAACGATGATGAAAGAGGAGGAGGAGGAGGAGGAGCTAGCTTTAATTGAAGTTGGGGCTGAATCGAAACGAAGAAATTCTGAGTTCATGCCACAACCATCTGTATGAAATGGCAGTTTTGTTGATGCATTCCTGTTGAGAATGATGAAGAAGAGAGATCTTCTTTTGAATAGGAAAATTTTCTCACGTAGATCTTCTATTTTCCCGAAATTGGTTGATTGTTTCGTACGAATTTACAATGGAAAAACTCTTGTTCACTGTAAGATTACTAAAAGAAAGGTTGGTCATAATAAATTTGGAGAGTTTGTTTCTACATGGAAACGAAGACCTTCGAGAACCAATATTTGACAGGGAAGAAGAAGGGGAACAAAGTAAAGTCTAAGCGCATTTGGCACGAAAAGGAAATCCGATTTCATATTTCATATTTACTCACTCTTTTTGATTCTATAATCAAGTTCATAGTGAACTACAAAAACGAAGATATCTAATTCTACCTGAATCGCAAAGTAAACAAAAGATCATGCCAAACGTATCTCATGTACACATGTAGACTAGCATGAATTACAAATCAACTATATCTAGCCCACATTCATACCCAAATCAGCAAATCAATTCTCCGCAAGGCCACAACATTTTAGGAAATGCGTATACCGACGTGTAGGCATTGACGAAACATTCCCATCACCAGTATACTATCCCCAACCTCGATCATTGTGAATGAATAATAGTACGAATTCTTGGAACTTCTCAAACAACCAAGCAACTCCAATACGAGTGATAGAGAACCTTCAAATCCCTCGGGGTAAAAAATTCATCTAAACATTCTACAATATACATTCGAGTGTAAGTCACGTACATCACACTCGCCCATACAAGCGATAAAATACAAATTTTCAATAAAATCGACGTATCTCATAATTTGTAATTCCACAATTCTCAAATTAAAAAGTAATCCAATCAAAACATGCAAATAATCATAAAAAGATATATTCAAGTTGACCATAATCAAGATCTAGTGTTTTTTTATTTATTTATTAAGAACATGTAATTTCGAAGGTAAATCATGTATTTTTATTCAAGAAAACAATACATATGATTGAATATAAATTAAATCTGTTGTTTATATGACTCGAATCCTCAATGAATAGATTTGAGGAAGGAAAAAAAATCTACCTTAATCCGCAATTAGTTGATCCTAACATGTTTTGGTGTGATTTTCACGTTTTAATCCTTCACGTTCTAGCCTGTTTCTCTTATTTTCCTTCTCTCCAAGCTCTCCTAGACTTTTTAGGGTTGAAAAACATGTATAGAAAACCCTAAAAGTTGATTTGGGGCAAAGTCGGGCTAATGTTCGAACAAAAATTTTCCCCTTCTAACGGATCTTATTCTCAGTATCTCCATTTCACCCTATCGAGGATTTACAAATTTGGCGTGCATTCGAATGGAGCTTTTCCCGTTCGAACGGCCTCCATTTTCTGCCCAAACTTCCAAGACAGGTTTGTCCTAATTAAAGGTCGATTCACGAACTTTTCATGAAATATACTTTTATAACTCTTAAAGTCTACTTTTCAATGTTGCAAGAATTAGCTCAATAAGATATCGAGATAAAAATTTCGGGCCAAAATATTGAGGTTCCTTCCTACTCGAGTTATCCCTAAAATGCTTTTTAAGTACAGAATACTTTCAAACTTCTAATATCCCTCATTTCACATCTCCTAAAATTTCTCGTTCTTTCGAATTCAATGATAGTCTTATTTTGACCTAAAAATATTTAAAAATTTACCTAGCTGCCCTTCTCAAATTTAAACGCCTTCGAAACTAAATTTGACACGAAAATTATGTTGGACCAAAATAGATTTTAGTTATAAAAAATGATTTTTTAGTCGATTTTTGAGCTTAAATTAATGTGGAATCCGCTTGTTATTTCGAATAAACTTTTGTGGATTTGTGTTCTATATTCACTTGCTCAAATCGAGTAAGAGATGATTGAGAAAATATGCTCCAAAGTGACCCATTTAGATTGTGGAAATAGAGGTTGTGCAATGTGAGATTTGACACCAATTCCACATTGGTTGGAGAAAATTTTTTACTTGTGCATATATATGCCAAGTTTGTCCTATGGGTTAGGCTCCAAGGGATACCACACTTTTGTGAGTAGAGCCAGCACCTACATTGGCTTCAGTTCAACCGCACGCACACCGCCCGCCTTTCCATGATCGGCCCGGACTCGGGTGTGGGTGTGGTTTAGACCAAATCTTATCTTTTTGGAAAAAAAATTCGTTTAATGAATTGGGTACAAATTTTTCAATTCAGAATTTAATTTTTGGTGCCCGTTGGAATTCAAATTTTGTACTAGTTCAGATTTTCAATTTTTTCCAATTCGAATTTTTGAATTCGTGTCTTCTAAGTGCGTGAAGATCATTGTATCCTGGGAGATAGATGCTTAGATTTACATAAGAACCAAGTGTGGGGGCGAAATCTGTCTTAAAGACATAGTGTCAAACACTCGTCTTGATCTATCTAAATTTCAATCACAGTTTTTATTCTACAAACGAGTTAGTTATATTTATTGTTTTATATGTGTTATTGTTTCATTCTTGGTTTTTATTTTTTTTATTTTAAATTGTTTGATACAAATCAGATATATCAATAAGTGATTTTACTATATTTGAAAAATACAAATAATAATTTTAAGACAGATTTTTCTATTCGTATAATTACTTGTTGTATTTCTGATTCATGTTATTAGTATTTGAAACTATTTTAAAATATGGTAAATCGTTAAAACTTGTTTTTTTTTTTACAATCTATAGTATTTTAGTGCTACTTGAAAAATGTTGTGAAAAGTTATATGTTATGTTTGTGTATTTATATGTAACATTGAAATGGTGACACCAAACAGTAACATCGAAACAGTGACATTGAACAATAATATAAATTGTCTTTGTTTTAGTAATGTGTTTTGTAAAGTGTTACTATTTTTCTATTGTTGAATATTTGATAATTTTATTTATCAGAAGTGGCTTCAAATGAGAATAATGTCAAGAATAGTAACATAAATCGAGACAGTGAATCTGATGCACCTTTTGATAGGTTTTGTAAAAAATATGGTATTCTTCATCAAACTTCTGCGTTTTATACACATCAGCAAAATAGGATTGATGAACGTAAAAATATGACATTAAAAAATATGATAAATGTCATATTGATTCGTTCAAGACTACCTCAAAACTTATGTGGGAAAGCTTTACTTTCGGCAAACTATATTTTAAATAAATTCCCCATAAGAAGTTAAACAAAATTCCTTATGAATTATGAAAAAGTCGGAGTTTTTTCTATAAATATTTAAAAGTTTGGAGGTGTTTGGCTAGTGTGATGCTTTCTATTCTAAAAAGGATTAAAATAGGACCTAAGGTCATTGGTTGCATATTTTATTGGTTATGCAATAAATAGTAGTGCATATCGTTTTCTTGTGTGTAAATATGATATTCCTGATATACATGATAATACAATTCTTGAGTTCAAAAATGTATAATTATTTGAAAATGTATTTCCTTGTAATAATGAATATGATGAAAGTTCTCTTAAAAGAACTCATGATACTGCGACTAATATTATAGACAATAGTCTATAAATGAAGAAAGTGATGAGGCACTTAGACGCAGTAAAAGGGCAATGTCTTTCAAGTCCTATGATCTTGATTTTCTGACATATCTATTAGAAAATGACCCTCAAAGCTTTAAGGAAGCGATGTCCACTCTTGAAGCACTTTTTTGGAAAGAAGTTATAAATAGTGAAATTGAATTCATCCTGCAAAATCGCACTTGAGAGTTGATAGATCTTCCTCTCGAAAGTAAACCATTGATATTATCAAAAGGAAAATAAAAACTAATAGATCAATTAATAAGTACAAGGATAAACTTATACCTAAGGTTACTGGCAAAAAGAAGATCTTCATTATTTTAATACATATTCTTCTGTCACGATAATAATATCAATTTATATGCTCATAGCTATTGCAGTGTTGCATAATCTTGAAATACACCAAATGGATATGAAAACAATTTTCTTAAATAGTGACTTAAATGAGGAAATTTATATGGAGCAACCTGAATGGTTCATTTCTCTAAGACAAGAGAAGAAGGTGTGCATGTTTGTTAAATAACTTATGATTTAAAGCAATCATCAAAGTAATGACATGAGAAATTTGACAAAGTCATGATTGTAATTGGATTCATAATCAATTAATGTGATAAAATGTATCTATGTCAAAGACACAAATAATGAATATGTCATTGTTTGTCTGTATGTGGATGATATGCTTATTCTAGGTGGTAACAATGATATCATTACAACTACCAAGAAAATGTTGTCTACTAAGTTTGACATGAATGATTTGGGTGTTACAGATGTTATATTAGGAATTAAATTTTTTAGAACATATGTGGACTTATATTATCTCAATCATATTATATTGAAAAAATACTTGATTTGAGAAGTTCAACAAGAATGAAAGCAGTATTTCTAGAAAATCAGTTGATATAAATCTTTATTTGTCTAAAAATACTGGTCAAAGTATATCACAATTGAAATACTCTCATATCATGGACAATCTAATGTATGTTATGCACTACACTAGACCGGATATAACATACTAATTTTACTAAATTGAGTAGATATACGAGTAATTCGGGAGTAGACCATTGGAAGACAATTATCAAGGTTTTTAGATACTAAAGATATACCATAAATTTTGCATTGCACTATACAAGATATTCAGTTGTACTTGAATTGTATAGTGATGCTAACTGAATATATGTGTTTACACTTAGTGGTGAAGATATATCTTGGAAATCCTCTAAGCAAACATGTATTACCAAATCCACGATAATTTATTGTTTTAAATAAAGCTGGAGAAGAAGTTGGGTGGCTTCGCCAATTTCTAAATGATATTTCAATATGGCCTAAACTTGTATAAGCAATTTGTATACATTGCGATAGTCAATTTACAATTGGTAAGACACAGAGTGATATGTATAATGGTAAATTTAGACATATTCATTGACTAAAGATTTGACGAGAGAGCAAGTAAATTGCACATCGAAGTGAATGTGGCTAAAGCCTATAACTTAAGAGTCATCTTAATAGTAACCCAACCTAGTTAATTGGAGATCTCAGGATCTAGGTTTAAAGGGACAATCAAATTTTGCTTAATTTAGCTTAATTCAAAAAATGCACTGAGAATAAAATCTCTCTCACCTATTCCTATGATAAACTAGTGTTATTTGCATAGTTTATTAAGGTAAGTTATTCTTTTAATGAGTTTTATATCTTGAAATTCAAGTGAGATATTGCAGAATATTTTTAATAGGAGTTACATATATGTGTGTGAAGGGACCGCTTCGATGAGAATTAATAAAAGTTGAATTCTCTTAAGCACTCGTGAAAATCAGTAGTTGTTCAGGGTCAAAATGAACACAATAATGAGAACAAATTGTGTTAAGAAAGAGATTGTGTGAAGTTTATTCTATTTGATTTATTAAACAATTGAATAGTTCAAGACATCATATTCACTATTTAGCCAGTAAGCTCGATGGACTTTTATTAGAGAAAGTTCAAGGCAAAAAATTACCTATTTTGATGCACGATCTTTTCAAGATGTATTCTCTATAGTGTGTCAGCATTATCGTTTGCATACTAATGACCAATTTACCTTTCATGTAGGGGATTGTTGGATCAAAATAAATTTTAGTTATAAAAATTGAATTTTTAGTCAAGAGCCTAAATTAAAATTGGACCCGCTCGTCATTTCTAGTAAACTTTCATGAGTATGTGCTCAACTCCATGAGGAGAATAACGTAGTATATTCACTTGCTCAAATAAAATAATTATGAATAAGAAAATATGCTCTAAAGTGACCCATTTGAATTGTGAAAATAGAGGTTGTACAATCATTGGATGGGGAATAAATTTTACTTGTGCATATATATGTCAAGTTTACTCTATGAATTGGGTTCTAAGGGATACCACACTTTTTTGAGTGGATTGAGCACCTACATGGGCTTCAGTTCGACCACACACGCTCGCCTATCTCGCCACGGCCAGGCTCGGTCGGGCCAGGCTCAGGTGTGGTTGTGGTTTAGACTCAATCTTATATTTTTGGAAAAAAATTATTTAACGAATTGGGTTCAAATTTCTTAACCCGGAATTTAATTTTTGGTACCCGTTGGAATTTAAATTTTGCATTGGCTTGGATATTTGGTTTCCATTCGGTTCAAATTTTTGAATTCGTGTCTGTTCAATAAGCAGACATCAATTGTGTCTTTTGGGTTGCAACTGTTCACATTGTAACTGTCCAGATCAGTCACCATTCTGTCTATAAATAACTCAGATTTATAACCTTTCTGAGAGAACAACACACAACATAATTACGGATTAAGGCAATCATTACATACACAATTTTAGGCATTATGCAGTCTGCATTTTCTAAGCGTACAACACACAATTCTGGTTTACTGAGCATTTAGATTGAAGTGCGACATTTAAGTGTGTGATGATCATTGTATCTTAGGACATAGACATGCTTAGATTTTTATAAGACACCAAGTGTTGGGACGAAATCTTTCTTAAAAACCTTGTGTCAAACATTAGTCTAGATCTATCTAAATTTCAATCACAGTGCATGTTCTACAAAAGGGTCAGTTATATTTATTGTTTTATATGTGTTATATTCGTTCTTGGTTGTTATAATTTTATTCTAAATTGCATGATACAAATAAAAAATTTCAATAAGTAATTTTGCTATATTTGAAAAATACACACAAGTTAATTCGCTCGAAACTCAAACTTCATGATTAATATTTCAACAACGATTCGAATTTGTAAAATAATATTATCTATATTTATTTAATTTACAGGGTCGCAATATATATGAAAGATTCTGATTGTTAAAGATTTCCCTTCACATTTTTTTTTTGCAGAATTACAATACAAAAATATCAGATTTTGGCTTAGCGAAATTGGGTCCCTCAGATGGAAACACTCATGTGACAACCCTAACCAAGCGCCAAAATGCTTATTGTGCTCCTGAATACAAGAGAATAGGTGAGCTTTTATTTCAAGTTCATCTTACATTTGTCTAGAACCCAATCTCAGAAATAAAAATAGAACTCCTTGTTTTTGAGATATTGAGGCAATCGTCTCCTAGACGTGATTCACAAAAGGCACCCTTAGCTATCTAGTGCAGGAGATGCAGGAAAACGGCTTTTCATTTTGGTGATTTGGTGGGTACCTTAAAAAATGGAAATAAAGAGAAGAAAATAGAATTGGTGATGGGATGAGTTTTGAAATAGACAGAAAAAATAAAGCATCCAAATAGGCTATTCAAATTCAGTTTATTACAAATGCCAGTCTTTCTTAAAAACTTCCCTTCCCCCGCTCTCACACCCTTCTTTCATGTAGTCGATGAAATGCAATAGATCACATCTCACTCCCTTTTCAATAGGTCATTTTTCTACGAAGAGCGACGTGTATAGCTTCGGTGTTGTACTGCTCGAGATGTTATCAAGTTTACACGCATTTGATGCCAGACGCCCTAGTGGCCAAGATAATTTGATTGATTGGGCGAGACCTCTTCTCTCTCACAAATGGAAGTGGAAGACCTTAATGGATGTGCGGATTGAAGGCCAATATTCTTCTCAGGCAGCTTTACAGGCCATAGACCTTTCCCGAAGATGTGTCAAACATGAGCCTAGAATGCGCCCCTCCATGAAAGAAGTTGTGGAGGAGTTGGAACAGATTCAAGCCATGAAGGAGGAGCCATAAGAATCACAACATGGTTCCTTGCATTCTACAGCTTATTAGAGTCGAAGCTCAAAGATATGCACACACGAATAAGGTAAAATTATAAATATTGGTTTTGATGTGAAACATTGTGTACCTAATTCTAGTGATTGTTTTTTTAACAAAAAAGTCTCATTGGAGATATGTATATCTAGAGGGGATATCTAATTTTTGTTTTTTTACTCTTGTTTGATTTACAACTTCGTTTTGGACTTTTTTATAAATATTTCTTAATTTTTTTGAACTCATTTATTTGAAGCACGAGTTATGTATTCCTATTCAAG
>CM042190.1:25384399-25399144 GCA_023539305.1 Ilex asprella
GGTTGGGGGGGGGACTGGTGATATATAAATCCTTAACAGCCTGTTGTCGTGCAACTCATGCCATTAGTGGAGAGCAAGATCATAGAGAGCCATTTACTGGTTAAATAAGATGAAACCGGAAATATTTGAAATAAAGTACTTTGCAAAAACCAAAAAAATCAAAAGAGAGATTGGCTTTGGGATGGCAATGGAGCTGGACTGGATGACTCACTGCCATGCCATTACTCCCGTTCTCCCTAACCCCAACTGCCCCTCCTGACGGATCATGTATTCTCTGCCTATAAAAAGCAGATTTTTAATATGAGAAAGAAGCAACCAAAAAGAGAGAGAATAGAAAATTGTGATCATTTTTCCGCATAACCAAATATTATTATTATTATTATTATTATTATTTTATATATGTAAACATTGTTCATCCAAAAATTAACTGATACTTAATTTTAGAGTAACTATATAAACATATTTAAATAATAATTTTTTTATAAAAAAATTAAATTATATGTTTAATTTAATTGAATAATAAATTATGTGTCAAATAATTAATTTTTATTTTAATTATTGATCTATTCTATTTTTTGTCAAAGAGATTGATTAAATTGTAAATTATTATTTGTATTATAATATTATGATATTGTTGCATACAAAAAAAAATTCAAATCTATATATATATATATATATATATATATATATATAATAAACATTTTTTTAGATGAGAAATTTTGAAAAGTGTTCCCTCTGCAAATGCTTAATTTCTAGTTTTTTAAAAATAAATCCTTCCAACCAAATTATTTCATTTGACTTATTTAACTACTCTCTCCATCTTTTACAATTACTTCCACTATCTTTTTAAGCTATTTTAAATTTAAATTTTCACTCATCTTTCTTCACTCTTTTCATATTTAAACATTATTATTTTAATTTACAAATGGATAATTTTTCAATGATATAAGTGTTAAAAAAAGATGAAACAGAGTGATGACGGGAAAAACAAATTTCGTGCATCACAAGGGGCACCGACTAGTATGACAAATATTTGACAGTAAAATTTAATTTGACAACTACATGTATATAATAATAGAATATAAATTAGATTTTATTTTTGTATATAAAAAGACACATATGTAACAAAATTGTATGGATGCGTACTACTAATAAATAATTCCAAAAAAATTTAGAAATCAAATGCTACTAATAATAATTAGAATTCTCAAAGGTAGAGTATAAAAATTGAATGAAAAGTAAATATGTGGGTAGAATTGACTTTATAATAATAATTTGGATTAAATTAAAAAATTAAAAAAAAATCACAGATACTGACATTTATAAATAATATAGATATAGATCTGCAACTAATTTTATAATAAAAGCAAACTCGAATATTTGAAGAGAGAGAGACACTGAGACAAATGAGGAGGATGTGGGAAAGAGTAATGCTGATTAAATTAGTTACCAAATTTTGTATTTTAAATCAGGGTGGTTGGGTGGATTAGTGGGGTCCACTAATTCCACTAAACATTCAAAGCATAAGAATTTGACAAATCATTTAGGATAAAAGATTTGATAAATAAATTTAGATGGATTTAATTGTATGTTAGTACCAATCAGTGCCCCTTCCTAAGTTAATCTATACAAATAAATCTCCCGTCAACAACTGAGATGCCTTAAGTACCCTCTTCTCATTAAATCAATATAGCCTGAGGCGTCAACGAGTGAGGGTAGCATGGACCATTCACATTGACTTCCGTAAAATAAGGAAAGAAGATTTCTGCTTTCAATACGACGTCGCTTTCAGATTTTATTTTATTTTTGGTCAATCTTTCAGATTTGATTTTATTTGATTCCCCAACTTACAATGACAATTAATCGTAGAAAAATTACAAAAATAAATTACACTTTAACCCCTTAATGATAGTTCTCATTTCATATTGCTCTTTTAATTATTATATTTTTTACATTAGAGTTTCACCTAAGCCAGTACTTTCACATTGTCCCATGGATAACTCCCGGTACAATTTGTGCAACAAATTCTATAAAACAAATACAATAATTCAAGGGGTGAGGTGATATATTGGCCATAGTTGAAGGGTTCAAGTGTAATTTAACCAAAATATAAGTAACACCGAACATTAAACTACCCCTTGGGGGAGACATATAGAAAAAGTTAACAGCGTGAAAAAAGGAAACTTATAACAAACACATGAGATTGCTAATGTCTCATTAATAAGGTAATTAATTATACACACTCTCTCTCTACAAAGATTTCTTACTTGCAGCAACACTAATTCTCTCTCTATATATAAAAGAGCAATGCTACATGTACCATTAACAAGATGGTGCCTGCGAAGATCAAAATGAGAAAAGTGGGTAACGACAGAGTTCAAAGACTGAGTTTCAAGAAAAGAAAGGACTGTGTCCTGAGGAAGACAATGGAGCTTGCAGTACTGTGTGACATCAAAGCGTGCGCAGTTGTTTTCGGGCCAGACGGGGAGGTCGAGACATGGCCAGAGAATCCCAGAGACTTGAAAGTTCTCATCCACAACTACAAAGAATATGATCGCGTTCATACTGGGAAAAAACAATCTTCCAGAAAGGTGGTTTTGCCGAACAGAGACGACGACCACCAGCTTGACAGGCTTTCGAAACAGTCCCTGAGGGATTTATTGAAGGTGATAGAGTGCAAATTGGAGACGGTGAGAGATAGAGTTGAGTTTTTGAAGGTGGTCAATGGCAAAGAAGAAATAACAACAAGTGAGTACTATTACTTTGATCCATTAATGGAGTTGGACATTCAGGGACGGGCAGTATCTACGACTCGAGTCGATGCCGGAATCAATGATAATGGTGGTACCGGTGGTGGTGTCTCGCTGGTGCCGGGTTTGATGATGGAGGAAATCAAAGGTGATGATGATAATAACCTACTATGGTATCAAGGTGCTGATCAGATTAATAATATTAATTACCTTCAACCATCTCCTCTTGGGGAAGTTTTGCTAGCAGCAGCAATGTTTCCTTTTTAGTACCTATAAAACCAAACATTATTAACAATTTTGTCTCCCTATAGATTATTGTTATTAGTTGTTTGTTCCTCGATCTTTGTTTAGGTTTTGTTGTTTTTATTTGCATGTATTCAGTAATCTAATATCAGTTCCTATATAGTGAAATTCATCATGTTCGATTCTCATGATCAGCAAGAAGATTGGACTTGGGTTGTGACTCTCATAGTAATTTTCCCCTGCCTTTTGTTTAATAAACAAAGCATATGCAATGTGAAACACTATTTAGTATTACTGTTTTTTTTTCTTTTTTTTTTTATGAGGATCAACAGTGGTTTCCCACCTCCTCCCTTGGGTGACTCGAACCCACGACCTGACGGTAGTATTACTGTTTAGTATTTACCCATTATAGAGAAAAACAATAAGACAGTAAGGGGTAATTCTATTGTATTGAATAAAAGTTTTGGTACATACTACAAAACAAAAGTTAGAGCATCTCCAACAAGGTTTTGTATTTTAACCATTCAAAAGTGTATTTTTTTATTTTATTTTAACTATTCACTTTTTTAATATATATTCCAACAGATTTTATATATTACTTTTAAATATTATTTCTCATATCTTATACTTTTATTGGGACTATTAGAAAGAAAGAAAAAATAGAGAAAAAGATAAATAGTGAACAAGAGAGGTGAGAAATAACAAGAGGAGAGATAATATATTATAAACTATTTATACATAATGCTACAGTGATGCTCTAAATATAAAACATCACTGTAATAATAATGTATTTTACCTAATCTGAACATCTTCTATTGGAATGTTTTTTACATTTGAATAACTAAATTTTAGCTATTTTGGAGTTTTAACTATTTTCTTGGAGGTGTTTTGACCAATTTTTAAAGTTCAGAGTTAAGTTACAACTACTCGAATTTATACATTTTTAGGAATGAATCCCAATTCTTTCAATGTTAGAAGAGGGTGCTAGTGCTATGTCGAGGACTTGATTGTGCTATTTGATTTGATTTTCATGTATTCAGTTGGATTATTTTATTTTATTTCTATACTCAACTGACTAAAATTGTAATTAGGTTTAACATATGAAGTGGGTGAGTGTTATATGACACTTTACCACTATTGATGCTAACATTTAGTTCGTGGATTTAATGTATGAGACATGTGGCATGATGTTGAAGGGAGAGGGTAAGTTGAACTCTTGACGTTAAAAAAATAAAGTTTTCACAACAAAAAAAAATTAATGGAGCAAAACGGAAGGCTCATTGGTATATTACTCTCCTATAAACCCTATTGCCCATCTATATAATAAAACAAAACTCATTTTAAATTCTTTAATTTTTTTTTTTGATAAATAAAATAAAGGGGTGGGTTCTTTAATTTAACTTAGCATAAGAGTGTCAGAAATTTTCACTCAATCGAATGACTTAAAATCATCACTAAAAAATGCCTCTCTAATTCAGCTCATACGTTTTTAAGCTAACAAAGGCCCAAAAATTAAAATTTTCATCCATCCCACACCTTTTCACGCTAACCAAAGTCAAAAAAAAAAATTCTCTTCTATCTCTTTCTTTTCTATCTCCCAATTTTTTTAAATGATAGAACGAGATTTATTTTGAATTATATAATTATAAAAAGAGAAAAAAATAAATTATTATTTTATGCATTTATATTAGACGACTCATTAAAAGAGTGACCGAGATTCATCTACCCAATTCAATCAAATGGTAAAATGTTGGGAAAATTTCAATCATACCTCCTCTAATTTTGCCTAAATGCCAATTTCATGATGGTCAATCCCTTGCTGCTAAATGCAGCACAGGTTCCATTTTGCTATTACCTTATATTTGGGATTTTGTTATGCATTGGCCAAATAGACTTATTTGTTGACTACTGCCATTCGTCTTTCATTAATTAGAATGCTGAAAGAAGAGTTAGGTATGCTACATACATCAAAATGAGCTTTTAACTGTAGAAAGCATCATAGGATATCGTATAGAGTTACTAATTGTTTCTGCATACTTTGCAAATCATGGGAATTGTAGAAGATAAATTTATTGTGCATTGAACAAAGCTGCATTTGACTTATTTTTCAGTTTTTCCTGGCACATTTTTCACTGTGTGGACAATAGTGTCTGTTTGACTTATTTCAAACTTTGTCTCATGTATACTTGCATCTGCAGTCCAAGTTAAGCAACAGTTGAGATTTCTTTTATACTTGCGTGCTTACATTTGTTTTTTAGAAAATTTCATCCAGAACCCCCTAGATTGTCCTATCTTCAAAGACACCCATTGCATTATATGCATTGCCTGTTAATTTATATATTTGCACCATCCACACTTTGCTGTGGGTGGTACTTGCTGACAAGCTAAAAAGTAGTTTCATAATACAAGATTCTTTAGAAATAACAAGTTGTCATGTCTAAAGTAGTTTACGTAATGTAATATTCTTTTAGAAATAACAAGTTACCCTTAGACATCGTTAATGAACTAACATGCTATTGTTTGTGCAAGTTAAATGACTTATTTACCTTTACATCAAATAGGTCGCTGGCTAAAATGCCATTATAGGTCAAAGTTGAAAGGTGGATTTACCCTTATTTCCCAATGTTCTTCTTCCCCCCCCCCCCCCCTTCCTTTTTTTTTTTTCTTTCTTTTTTATATAATAGACTGCCCATCTCTTCCCTCTCTCTTGTTCAGGCCAACCTGCAAAGACCACACTGCCACCATTTCTTACACACAATATCGCACCACCACCCTCCCTAAGAACCCAATCAATGGCACCACTAACTTTCACTTCATTGATGACCCAATAAACAAAAGAGGGTTTAAACCTTGTGATCGTAACCAAAATCTCAATCCACTAATAAACTCCAAAATAATCCTTCATGTAAAACCCCATGAAGGTGGCATATACTTTACCTTGCTAAATGCTATTGAGATAGGGAATCCATTGTTTCTTGAATAATGCTACACTGATCAAATTTTGGAACCAAATTTGGAGCCCAAATGACATGGCAGCATATGATTTGAAGTTTTTATTGGGACCCAAATGACATGACACCAAATAAATGAGCCCAACTCAGCTGCCATGTCATTTGGGCTCCAAATTTAGTCCCAAAATTTGGTCAGTGTAGCATTACTCTTATTTCTTTGATCTAGTTTGAAACCAGTTACCTTCTGAGTGAGCTTGTAGACTTCGGCGACTGCCTAGTCAGTAGTGAAATTGAAAAATCTATAATCAAACTAGTGGGTTGGTTTGTACTAATTTAATCGTAATAGAATTAAGAAATGAAATCTGAGAGAGTTCGTTATTGTCGAAAAGGAACTCGCGAAACATAATGGTGACAGATATCATCTTGTCGTTTGACATCACTAGAAAAGAGGTTATGATAATGGGTTTTGTGTTCATATTATTGATATTGTTGTACTCTTCTTATCTTTTCTTCGTGTCCTAAGCATTTTTGGGGTGAAGCTGCTCTTACTGTCGTCTATACAATCAATCATATTCTCTCTCCTATTATTGGGAATCAATCTCCATATGAGCGATTGAATAACACTTCCCCTGATTACACTCTCTTTGAGTTTTTGGTTGTGCATGTTTTGTCTTACTCCAGCCTTATGAATGTACCAAGTTGGAACCTCATGCACATCTTTGTTGTTTCTTGGGTTATGAGATTGAACATAAGGGTTATCATTGTTGGGATCCATATTCCAAGTGTCTTCGTGTTTCTCGACATGTCTTCTTCTGGAAATACAAGATGTTCTTCTCCTTGTCTCAATTTTAGCTCTCATTTGCCCTTACTTCTTCTCATTTTACTGATCCATCTATGGATCTATATCCTGATGACCCATATCCAGACTCATCGGAGCTCCCATCTACAAACCATCAAGAGGCTTTTGTCCTGCCTGCTGATCTTGCTCATACCCCACTATCTTCCAATTGTTACTCAGTCTCCTACTCATCCGCAACGTCATTCCACTCGGGTAAGAAACATTCCTAGCCATTTACATAATTATCATTTTTTTTCTACTATTCTATCTCAACATGAGCCTCACTCTTATCATGAGGCTAGCTCTAACCCTCATTGGCAACAAGCAATGATAAAGGAATTGCAGGCAGTAACTAACACACATACTTGAGATTTGGTTGATCTTCCTCCTAACCAAAAGGCTATTCGTTGTAAATGGGTTCATAAGATCAAGACTCGATCTGATGGTTCTATTGAGCGTTACAAGGCTCGTCTAGTGGTCAAGGACTTTACACAAGAGTATGATATTGATTTTGAGGAAACTTTTGCTCCCGTTGTTTGTCTTACTTCAGTTCGAAGTCTACTAGTTGTTGTTGCGACCCGCCAGTGGAAATTATATCATATGGATGTCAAAATGTCTTTCTCAATGGTGACCTTACTAAGGAAGTCTACATGCAGCCTCCTCCTGGCTATCCTCATTCACCACATCATGTTTGTTGACTTCGTCGTGCACTATATAGCCTCAAGCAAACTCCTAGAGTCTGGTTTGCTAAGTTTATTACTACCATTAGAGATTTTAGTTTCTCTTCTAGCCCTTATGATTCAGCTTTCTTTGTTTGTAAGTTTGAACGTGACACTACTCTTCTACTTCTTTATGTTGATGATATGATTATCACTGGGAAGATGTTCCTGGTATTTCTGATCTCAAACATCTTCTCCACACACACTTTGAGATAAAGGATCATGTTTCTCTTAGCCATTTCTTAGGCCTCGAGATCTCGTCTGACTCCAGTGCGTATTATCCCTCTCAAGTCAAGTATGGATCTGATCTTCTTATTCATGCTGGACTCACTGATTGCAAGATTGTACCTACCCCATTAGAGAAAAATGTTTGACTTATTCCCATGGATGGCACACATCTCTCTGATGCCATTCTTTACTGTCAGTTGATAGGTAGTCTTGTGTATCTTACTATTACTCGTTCGGATGTAGCCTATGTTGTTCATCTTGTTAGCCAATTTTTTATTATCCCTCACTCTAATCATTATATTGTTGTTCTTCGTATTCTACGATATGTTAAGGGTACTATGTTTCATGTCTTCATTACTCCACTCACTTATCTCTCAAGCTACGCTGCTATTATGATGTTGACTGGGCAAGAGATCCTACTGATCGTCGTTCTATCACTCATTGTTGTTTCTTTCCGGGAGACTCTCTCATCTCTTGGCGTAGCAAGAAACAATCTGTTATCTCTCGATCCAATATTGAGGTAGAGTATTGTGCTCTTACTGATACTACCTAGAAGCTTCTTTGGCTTCGTTGGCTCTTAAAAGATTTAGGTGTCTCTCATTCTGGTGCTACTATTCTTTATTGTGACAATTCAGAGTGCAATACAGATTTGCTCACAATAATTTTTTTCATGATCGCACTAAGCATATTGAGATTAATTGTCATTTTGTAAGACGACATATGGCTTGAGGCGTAATTCATCTTCTCTCTGTTTCTTCATTTGACCAGACTGCTGACATCTTCACCAAGACACATTCGTCGGACCGATTTCATGATTTGGTTTTCAAACTCAAGTTGATTTCTACTTTATCTCAGTGAGTTTGGGGAGAAATGTTAATGTATATATATCTAATGTTTATCCCACATTGGTTAGTTTAGCATACTTTACTATTTTTTTGTACTATAAATACAACTCCTTATGTATATGAAAAACACCAAAATAATATACAATTGATATTTATTTTCTATTCTTTGTCTTTCACATGAAGAAAGACATGTTATTCGTATGTTATTGGGTAAAATTAATTAAAAATGCATTAACAGAAATCTCACTAGCTCCAAACGCTATTGACTTTCTTCCTTATTAATTGATTTTGCAGTTTTTATTCGTCCATTCATTAATCACTTCCTATATTGTGAGTTTCGTAGGAACGGCCTAGCCCGTAGTTGCATGTAATAAAACAAATGTACATAAAATCTAGGGTGAATGACACTTTATGCTCTGAAAATTCAAAATCTCAATTTATACCATAAACTATAAATTTTTTGAGATTGCACTCTCTCAATCAAATAAAACAATGTAATCCAAAACCATACACCTATTTTTGTTCAACATTTTGTTACTGGTACAGTGGGTTAAAACTTAGATTTTTTTTTACTATACTATCGAGTAGTTAGTACAGTGGGTTAAAACTTAGATTTTCTTGTCCAATACTTGGATTCGAGGCGTCACAGTTATGGCAACTCAATAGAGTTAAACCAATTTTTCAGTGACTAGAACATTTGGTAGTAACTCAGTTTCTACTCTGACATAGGTGCGGTCAAAGGTGGAGTCAAGATTTTATCCTAAGTGGGGTCGAAAAGTGTCATAGTCAAAAATATTTATTTTTGAACACACACTAGACACAACCTATTAAAAAGAGGAAGTGATCAGTGAGATATTTAAATTAACACACACACTCAAAGCAATCCCGATGTAAGATTGTCCAGAGCTATCAAAATTTTTGTTGCACCATTAATTATTCAATTGCTAAGTTTTTGCACAAATTGCTAAATTTTATTTTTGCTCAAATTGTTATATTTTGGAATAAAACAGTTCACAAAACTACTTTATGTACTTAGGGGACAAGCAAAGTGAAAAACAAGAATATATTTTGGGTTGAAATATAATTTTTGAAATTGAGAGTGCCAATTTTAGAGGTATAAAATAAAATTTTAGAAAGTTGAGTGGGGACCATGCCCCGCAGGCTAAAGCTTGGCTCCGTGACTTAGAGCATTTTCAAGAGGCTAGCTAAACTCTCCTCTTTAGCTATTTTAGATAGTTTTTTCTTAAAACATGGCTCCAACAGACTAGCTAAAAGGCTATCTAAAATAGATAACCCCTTTTTTGCTAGATAAATGTAGCTAGTCCTATTTGTAGCTATCTAAAATAGATAACTCCATTTTTAGTATATTTGTAGGTATAATTCATACATACATTCAGATTTATCTTTTTTTTATACTTACATTCAGATCTTCAAAAAAAAATTCGGTGGGTATATTTTACTCAATCTTTCTTTCGTTTATATTTTACCCAATCATGTGGGTATTGGTTTACTTGATGGGTCTTGCTTGATTCGGTACGCGTCGGGTTCGTGTCAATATTCGTGTTAATAAAAAACTATTTAATTTGACAACAACTAATTTAACACTATTTAAAAAATTATAAAATTCTTATTTGTTATCTACAATACTCGTTAAATAATTATTTTTCTATCTATAGTACCCATTAATCATGTTATTAGTCGAACCTTAATTTGACTCATTTATTACTCGTGTCAACGAATCGTGTTATTTTCAGGTTCGTGCCGGGTTTGGTTAGAGTCGGATTCACCTTCGAGTCAAAAATTGACACCCCCTATTGGTTTAATTGTTAATTTGTTTGTATTATTGATAATTAATTTTTTAAATTTTGATGACGTGACGTAACACGTCATGTGACGTCATCAATATGGTGATGATATGACGTATTAAATTATATTTTAAATTTTATTATTAAAAGTTTGTTGAAGAGGTTAGTTAAAATAGATAGCGTTGTTGGGGTGAGTTTGAAAAAGTGGTTAGTTAAAGTAGATAATATAATATTTAAATATATTTTGAGTAGCTATTTTAGATAGTTCTCTTGGAGATGCTCTTAGAGTCTCATGCAAATGGCTATGGGATGTCAAAAAGCAATGTTTCTAAACAAATATGTAGACTGACCTATCTATTTCTTATGCCAAAAAATATTATTTTGCTTTAGTTTTTATATTTTCCGATTTTGCATTCAATTATTTGTATATTGCTTAATTTTAAGTATTTTAAATGATTTTGTACTCAACTTTATTAAAGCATATCACAGTAACACCTTTTTATGTGATCAAGGGACAATTTCAGCAAGATTCCCTTTAATTTATCATATTTTTAAGGATATCATCTCAATTTTTTGAATTTTTACTGACACCTCCTATCATATTAAAGTTGTTAAATTAGAATGCAATTTTACTAAATTACCCATGATATGTTTGAGGAAAAATTCCATCCACACCCCCTCTATATAAACATATCTTCAATGAGATCTTCTCTATTTTCTAATTTTTTTATATATTAAAATTTAGATCAATTAAAATTTGATTCAAATTAATTAAAATTTATTTTTTACTTATTAAAATTCAAGTCGATTAAAAATTATATTTTTTTACGCATTAAAATTTGAACCTATTAAAAATCAAATTGAATCAAATTTTAATTATTTTGCATTGAATTTTAACGGCCCAAACTTTGATATATAAAAAATATAAATTTTAATCAACTTAAGTTTTAATATATAAAAAATAATTTTTAATAAACTTGAATTAAATTTTAATTGCACAAATTTTAATAAGTAAAAAAATATCAATTTTAATCGGCAATAATAACTCAAGCAAAGCTCAAATTGACTTGAATTTTAATACATAAAAATTAAAATTTAATCAATTCAAATCGAATTTTAATCGACTTAAATTTTAATATGTAGAAAACGAAATTTTAATCAGCTTAAATTTTAATAAGTAAAAAAGTTAATTTTAATCAACTATAATTTTATGTAGAAAGATTGTTTTCGGATTTATGAAGAGGCATTTTTTGTAATTTTTTTGTTACAAATGGTAGTTTAATGGCAAGGGATGTCCATGATGTTTAAATATAAAATAGAAGGGGTGTGATTGAAATTTTTCCTTGTTTTAATATTTTAGTGTGTAAATTGAAATTTTTAAATTTTTTAAGATGCAAACTGTCATTTGTCCTAAGATCTAATTCCAACGATTTGGAATAGTTTCCTTTCGATACCCAAAATTATTGATCATCAGTGATGAACTAACGATCATCAGTGGGTGGGTTTAGTATTCTTTTTCTAACGTCTCGTCTTCTTGAAAATTTCAAAGAATTTTAGGATGGGTTTTTTTAATTTTAAGATCTCTTAAAATAATATTTTAAAAGATTCTAAAAAAAAATTCCTATTTAAACTCTCTACAAAACATTGTAGAATATACAAGGAATATACGAAAAATTATGAGAGAAACCTAAAATATTTTTATACATATTAAAAGATTAAATATTTGCTCAAAAGATTCTTGAGAAACCATAAATATATAACATTTGGCGGTATCATACTCATTCATGGTAAGATGAAAGACCTATAAATAGGTGGAGTTTTTCATTTATAAGAACCAAGAAGCTAACAATCAAGTTTTAACTTAAATTTGAAGTTTTTTTCGTTCGCTTCAGAGTTTTTACTTAATTTTTTTTTTCAACGCATAAAATAGTTAAAAAACAAAGTGGGTTGCAGGAGCTTACTATTCAAAAATCTTAGTAACATTTATTATTTAAAAATTTATTTTGTTATATTAATAAATTTCAATTATTTTTCTCTACATTTTTAATATCTATTATTTGGAAAGAAGTTGCACATGTGGCTAATCATCAACGGCTTGACGAGCTTTCGAAATAGTCAGGATTTCTTGAAGGAGATAGAGTGGAAGTTGAAGGCTATGAATAATTGGGCTGAGTTCTTGAACATTAATGCCTTGTTAAAAACAAAAAATCAGAACATTAATATAAAAGGAAAAGAAGTTGATATTGATATTCAAAAAGCGAATAATAACTAAAGCATTCGACATATTTTTGCAAGTGAAAAGACAATATATGATCTCAAACAATTTTTTTGGATTTTGAGCTTGTTAATTTTCAAACCGTTTACAGACAATTGAGTCAAACTACTTCAAAAAATTGTTGGCAACCTCTCCTAGCTATGCTTGATTTGCTGGGGATTGAAGTTAATAGTAAACATCAGTTTGGTGATCTAGGAGCTGAGATTTATCCTCAACATCAGCCATCGCCCAGCCCCTTCATGAAGTTTTGATTGCTTCAATGTTTCGCTACTATTAGTTTGTTGAAGTAAGATGCATTTTGTTGTGTGCGGGAAAGTGTAATAGAGTGGATCCAAATTCTTTTTAATTCTACTATTGGTTTTAATTAAGGAACTAAAAATTCTCCTCCATGATTATTGTTACTATTATTAGTTACTTGCTTTGAGTTACATCTAATCTACTAGAATGCATTAATCTTAGCCTATTGTATGGATCCAAATCCCTTTGATCACTTTTACTCAAGTTTTTCAATGGTAAATTACCAACTATCGATTGAAGAAAGACACGTATATTATTGAATAAAATTAATTAAAATGCATTAAAATAAATCTCACTTTGTCCAAACACTATGAACTTTCCGTCCCTTTAATTATCTTTGTTAGTTGCATGTAATATCCTAAATATTAATAAAATCTAGAGTAAATGACACTTTATATTTTAAAAATCTTTGAATTCTCAATTTATACTATAAAATATATTTTTTTTGAGATTGTACTCTCTCAGTCAAATTAAAAAATAACAATATAATCCGAAACAATACACCTAATTTTGTTCAATGTTTTTTCGCTATACTACGTATCAAATAGTTGGTTTAGTCGGCAAGAACTCGGATCATCGGATTTTATCAACTTCTATGATAGTTCGATAGGGCTAAATCTACTCTTCAATGCCCCAAGCACACAGTAAGACCTTAGTTTTAACTTCAACATAGGTGCAATAGAGTCTTATATAAATAATTGTGTGGTGCTAAGAGACAAATTTTTTTAGTGAATATATGGAGAGACATATCTGCATATCCATTTCTTATACAAAAAAGAAAACATATTTTTCAACATTTTTTGTATTTTCCTATTTTGCACTCAATTATTTGTATATTGCTTAATTTTAGGTATTTTAAATGATTTTGTACTCAACTTCATTAAAACAAAAGATTAAAACTATGATATTGCACTATTGATCACATAAAAAGGTATTAAAATGATATCTTGTAGTGTGTAAATTGATATTTTTAAATTTTTGATATCCGAACTTTTATTTGTCTTAAATCTAATTTCAACTTTTTGAAATCCGCAATATGCATCATATTTTGTCCTTGTGCTCAATATAGATATGTTATAGTTTCCTTTCAATATCCTAAAGTGTAATGTTATATATCCTAAATTACTGATCAATGATAAACTAATTATCAACCATTACAAATCTTTATCTGAATGTTGTCAATTTGAAGATTCTCATATTTTCCTCGATTTGAATCATCCATCTTTAACAATGGGTTGGTTTAGTATTCTTTTTCAAAAAAAAAAAAAATAGCTTAATATAAGTGATAATGGCAAACTGGGTATTTTGAGATCATAAAAATCAATGACATCATCGCAACCATCACCATCAATTCATCGTGACGAGGAAGGGTACCCTTAAAATTCAACCCCAACTAGAGGAGCCGCGATATAAATACTTGAAACCACAGAGGAACCCTTTGCAATCAGTCCCTGACCATAGGACCTGTCAAATGTAATTATCCCCCACCTTTGTCAATAAAGTAGCTAGCATCTGCAATGTGAAACACAATTCATCCAATTATAGGAAAAACAATATTGGTAGATGTCAAATTCCAAATGATCATAACATTAATGCATATAAATTCAACATACAACAAGGTTAACAGTTGGCCTAATGGCTATCATCCCTGTTGGACTAGTTCCCGGGTTCGAAACTCGTCGTTCCTCTCTCCCATAATAGTACCCGACAAAAAAAATATTCAATATACACCAGTCATCCTCATTCTTCCATTTGGACAGTAAACAAACAGAAAAGGTTTTACAAGAGGTTGAT
>CM042190.1:25412874-25428431 GCA_023539305.1 Ilex asprella
CGCCGCCCAGGCCCCTAGGGCGCCCAGCTCCGCGCTCGGCCTCTTCTTCGTCCTCTCCTACGACCTCTCTTCCTTCGACATTTAACTCCAGTGTAAATCCAAGTCTAATTCAAATACGAGCTCGACGTCCAACCTCAAGACCAAGACGAGCACCAAGCCGAGCTCGACGTCCGACCTCAAGGCCAAGGCGAGCACCAAGTTGCACCGACTCAAGACCGAACACCAAAGGAAGGGACAAGGCAGCCCAAGGCACCTGGGGCGCCGCCCAGGCCTCCTCCAAAGTGGGCGCCGCCCACCCCTCGACTCTATTGACTTCACCTCCTCTCCTCTTCATGCCTTGATGCAACACTAAACACAACATAAGTCCAAACCCACTCCGAAGCAAGACCGAGTTTAAGACTCAAGTCCAAGACTAAGCATGAGCACACTCCGCACCAGAGTAACATCCGAGTAAATAGGAGCACGTGGAGGAAGACTCGGGATACGGAGATCTCCTACCATACTTCTACCTTCCAAAGAAGTCTACTCCTACCATAACTCTACCTACCGAAGAGACTCACTCCTACCATGTTTGTACTTACCAAACTAATGGGAAACTTCTCCCTCATGTCACCGCCTCACCGCCTTGGTGAGCCTATATAATGTAAGCTCTCACTGTATGAAGGGCAGAATGACTCTTGAGACACATACACTACACTGGTTGTACTCAGCAAGCTCTCTAAGCTCTCTAAGCTCTCTCTCTCTAGACTCATTGTAAACTCTCCGGAGTACTACCGTTGATCAATAAAACACCCCAGGCCACCGTCGCCGTTCGAAGAGTGGACGTAGGTCATCCGAGACCGAACCACTATAAATCTCATGTGTTGACTCTTATTTATCGTTTTGCCACTAATTGCCATTGATTGCTCATTAATCACTCTTGTGACTGTTGATCTCGCATCATACGATTTTGTGCATCTTCAAGCGGTGTGGTCAAAATCTAAGTTTGCTAGGTGCTTTTCGGGCTTTAATCTCTATTCTGATTTTATTTATCCCAAAAAACTAGATCAAAGTGTGTTTTTCCCATCACTTGTTTAGCCCATTGTGCTCAATGAGTGGCTCTCCTCAGTTTCAAATGCTGAATGTGGATAGTCTTTGCGAGCAAAGTCTAAGGTAATCAATGCCTTCTCTTCCCTTCCAAGAGTCATCGTCCTTTGCCTTAACGCCCCAAGTCATCGACGGTCTTGTCCTTTGTAGTTCTGTTGGATGTTCAAGCTGAGCCATGGATGATGGATTTCAACCTGGTGCCCACTGCTTAAACAAGGCTCAAAAGATAAGTTTAGTTTAGCAAGTGAACAAAGCTAAGATAAAAAGCTTCTGAACAGGCTTATAGTTAGAAGTGGGTTCCATTCCATCCATGGAGATCATCATCATGCAAAATTGCCTCAAATCAGATGAATTATTCATGCGATTTTCGTTAAGCATCTTCCAGAATATTTGAAAAGGAAATTACCATCAACCAAACCCGGATCAGCGCTAAAAATGACCAAATCAAAGTTTTTTGATGCCATAAATATATATAGAAAATAGTCCAACGCGGTTCTATCACCATCAAGTAACCAGTAATGCTGGCAGAGAAACTGGCACATAAATGATTTTCTACTAAACTAACGAATCACACTAGCTTCTCATTAGCATGCTATGGATAAAAACTCATAATGGAAAATTTTAGGACTTTTTGTGCTGAACAAATGTAACAGTATAGGTACAATAATAAAACCCTAATAAATGAACATTCATCTCATTGGAGACTATTTCAGACTGACATTAAAAAAAACATAGGAAAACATGAAGTGAGGATAAAGAAGTAACCGAAAACAAAAAATGTATGGCAAACAAATGGGAGATGTAACATGGCAGCCACGGAGTACCCTCTGATCTCTATTTTGTCGATGATTATTCTTCACTTTCTCAGCTATTCACCATTTCAATTATATTTTTAACTTCAAACAAACTCATATCAACAGAGTTGGCAACACTGGTAACAGCTCATAAACTAGTGAAGACAAATCACCAAATGTTCGAACACCTTAATGCAGTCAGTTAGTCTTGGCAGCTGCAGCAGCCTGCTTTGCACCCACAGCAAAGAACTCTGTAATGACTTCAAGAGGCATGCCTTTCGTTTCGGGAACCTTTAGAAAGACGAAAATCCATGCTATGGTGCACACAACAGCATAGATGCCAAAAACACCAGCAAGGCCAATGGAATTGAGCATCACAGGAAGAGAATAAGTGACAATGATATCTCCAATCCAAAATGTGAGAGCACATATAGCAATGCAGAGGCCACGAACACGGGTAGGAAAGATCTCTGAGCAGAGGATGTTTGGGATTGGCCCAAAGCCCATGACAAAGCAGCAGAAGTAGACCACAACACTAATGGTTGAGATAATGGCATGAATGACAGTTCCCATGTCAATAACATTGCCAAGGACTAGAATAATGAGTGATGCTAGTAAGACAGGTAATGTAGTCAGCAGCAGCCACCTGGAGAAGAGAATTACAGTTAAGACAACAAATTAGAAAAAATCTTCGACTAAAGCAAATTAAATATGCATACTTCACCAATTTGAAATTTTGAAGACATCAGATTCCTTTCAAAAAGTTGGTGACCACCATTCTCTAGTACAATTTTTAATGCCTTCAATATGTCAGCCAAAATATGAAGTCATAAGGAATACCAATCCATCCAAAACATTTACTATGAATGAGAATCCGAATACATTAAAAAGGACTACAAACATCAACAGGTGTTCTACTTTTTCTAGGACGAAAAACACGTACAGAGAAATAAGCTCTCATAAAATCCGGATGCTGAACACAAGCATAATAAAAAAAATTATTATACTGAGTTTGGAGTTTTATCATTGAAGGAATTAATTACCTTCTGCCTGCGATATCCATCAGTCTCATTGCAACACCTATGCTTGGAAGCATTAACAACGTTGTGACAGCACTGATAAGGAGAGATGCAGAGTCTGAACTAATGCCCATATTTGATAAAAGAATGCCTACACCTGCTTGTTCAAGAATTTGAGGGGTGTAGTAGAGAACCCCATTTATCCCGGAAAACTGCAAAGAGAAGGAAATTATTCATGAGAAACAATTCTGACACTAAGTTACTGAAGACATATATCATTGACAACAAATCGTGAATTTTGGCCAACATTACAATTGGTTATGGGAATCAATACCATTTAAGCCCAGGCATGCTGAAGGTTGCAAGAAGGGCGGTCACTCAGGCCAGCAGGTGTTGTTCCCATAAGAGTACAAAGGGTTGCAGGGAATCCACATCAAAACTAACGCAGGTTTGGGAGGCATGTTAGGTTGGGTTCTTGACATTATGGTGAATGACGATGAACATTACAGTGTCCACAGGACGTGTTGAACCACTAAAAATAACAAAGATAGCATTAATGAACCAATCAAGTAGGGACCTCTTCTAATTTCTATTAGTGTTTGTATAGAACAGACTCGAATGGGTTCTCCAAAGCCTCGATCCTGACTCATCCCCACCTCAAGTTTTATTTAAAATCCCGCAACATCTGCTCCATATGGGCTTTTCAGGTTAACAACAGAATTGCCATTATTCGACTTTAACCACACCCATCTGAAAATATAAAGTAACTTGAGGACAGCAAACCACATATTAAAATGGACCTGGAGAACTACACACTAGATCAAGGCATATTACGAGGTCGATCACTAAATAGATCTTATGCTAAAGCAGATCGGTTAGGGTAACATTGATACAAGTTGAAACAGGACACTTGTTTCAAATTACAGAACTAGTGGTATGAATTAAAAGTACCGAGGAGCAATACTATGGCGTATAAAGAAGATCGCCATGATTATAGCCATGAGAGTTTCCTGCTTAGCTAGACACATACAGCAGTGGCAGGATTTACAGAGGACATCATATTTATTGAATCTTTATACATAAATGTCCAGAGGAGTAAACTTACGCAAGTATATATCTTTTTCAGTCATAAGAACTTTTCTAGTTTGTTCCCATCTCATTGCAATTCCAAAAAGCCCTACGTGATCAACCACAGCAGAGTGCAGAGCAGGTCGTTCCAGATTATAGAGATGACAAGTTTTTCATGAAAATGAATGAGGAATGCCTACTTGTGACAGAAGGGAGAAAATAGAAATGACAACTCACCTGAACCATATGCAAAAATTCAAACTTAAGGAATTAAGAACCATATCCAGACTCGACTGTACTGTTTACTTATGAAATGCTGTAGAACAATCATTGTACCTGCTGTAGTATTTGGATTCCAACACCAACAATCAATGCATGCTTGACCCCTGGTTCAAAAAGATCATGCCAACTTGCCCCTTTAGGAGCAGATTTAGGTTGTTGAATCATTGCGGCTCCAACTGGATGCGTACCTATAATATCCTCCAACCGAAGAACTGATTGGCTCACCAGAGCAGAAGCATGAACTAATTCACTGTTGGCAGGGATATCACCACCAGAAAGTGAAACAATGGATCCACGCCGAGATCCAGGGGCGGCCTCCTGGTGTAAATAGATCCTTTTAAGTCCTCCATTTTTCCCATCTTCACCTCTCTTCTCAGACCATTTGTATGCAAGCTGCCAACCTCCACCAATACCCACACCACTGACTGGTTCATTAGCATTGCCATGCATGACACTGCTATGGTGTCTAATGCTTAATAAGCTGCCATTGGAAGGCTGGTCCATGTCCTTATCTGCATTAGTAGCCTGGCGCGAGAGCAATGGACTCCGTAAGTTGTCATCAGATTCAGCCCCAGAAGCATCAGATATTTGGTCACCATCCCTTTGACTCTCCTCATCCCACTGTTCATTTTTAACATTTTCTGTAGCATTGAACATGCTGCCAAAATTTGAGAAAAGAATGCTGCGCATGCTTCCCATCTCCGGGAGCTTCTCGTGAACACTGCCAAAGAGACTGACCATAGGATCCATAAGACGCATGCTCTGGTAAGCCATGCTCCCCTGACGAGAGGCCAATCCAAGAGTACTCTGGCCAGTAACTGGTTTGGCTATCCATGAGATGCCTTCTTCAGCGCCATATAACTTGATTTTATCTTTCTCTGCTGCATGCTCATTGTCAGTGAGCTCGTTATCTGGGCCAATTATGTACTCTTCTATTGTTGTTTCACCTCCAACTCCTAGACCTTCAACCAGCAAAGCCATTTCTCCTGTACATAAAGCAGTCTCAAGTTAAGATCATCTGAGTAACATAATGGATGTGGGTGACACTACATATAACCCAGCATTTTGATAACAAATATGCGGCTCAACATCTACGAATGAGTTTGAGATAGTTATGTTCGTCTGCAAAGAGAATAGTAAAAGTAGACCAAGTGGGAATTTAGTTGTATTGAAGAAAATTGACGGTTTAATTTGTGGGAGACAATATATTTTAGTTAAAAACATAACACTTTGGAGAAATTTAAACATCAAATGAAAAATCATGAGCTAAAATCTATCAGTAGATGATTTATCCGAAAACAATGTGCTGCATGTGAAGAGGACATTGCATGCTTGTTTAGAACTTTGTTGCCCCTGGTAGTTTTATTGAAAATCACTGTAAAGCAGAGAAAATGGAAGAAAAAAAAACTCGTGGTTTATTGAACTAGAGAGGGTTGCTGTTTTGCGCTTGTTTTCAACCTTACTCTTATTTCCAACTTAAATCCCCACTGAGAAAGTGCATTCCAACAAAGCTGAATATGCTCAAAAACAGGAAATGTATCACTGAGTACAACATTTGCAGGTAAAGAACTGCCTAATGTGATTTGGAGAGAGAGAGAGAGAGAGAGCAGGTGGAGGAAGAAGAAGAGAGCCAGTCATGGAGGCTTTATCGAAGTTCAAAAATTACAGGCTTTGCCATTGTAGTATGGATCACAGCATGAGACATTGCTTGGTATTACTGCAGAAAATCATGTTCTCACTCCAACCACATTTTTCAAACAAGACATGAGATATCATTGGCAGGCTGCAGGCACAAGAAGATGATAAATTCTAGTACATGTCACGCCTGCAATGCAATTAGGGTACGATAAAGTCAAAGAAAATACATATAAAAACTGTCAATTCTGGACCTTTTTGGGGGGGGGGGGCGGGGGTCTCAAGCTCTTGGATTCAGCTTATGCCTTCTTAGTTTTGCATTAAAAACTAATTCAAATTTATACATTCAGCATCCACAAAGCAACAGTAAAAATGACCAAGCACCCCAACCAGGTTAAGGTCTACTACCAATACCGTAGGAGGAAGTCCTTCATCTGTCACTGAAGTGCGTCTATATTAAATATATACTGGTTTAAGCAATTTTTAACTTTTTTTCCCAAACTTAGCAATTTCTAACTTCATAAAGGATTAAAGGAATACATATGGAGCTAACATAAAATGACAATTCTTGTGAACTGTATGTACCTCTTTTCTGCATATGTATCAATATATTTTTCAATAAGCTATTACAAAGCACAAGTTCCAGTTGCAAGTAAGTACTGACTGGAGACGTGAAGTTTCTTAAAGTTTTATTGGCATACATTGGGGAATACAGTTTAAAGACAAAGGAACTTTCCAAAAGCCCTTTTATAAAACAAATTCATTGGATTGATCAAGAAAATACATTGCATAGTATCTCAACATAGGCGGACAAGCACAAAGTATGCTTACTGGACAGAAAAACATCCTCTTTAAATCTTGAGGATTTCTAGGAGGCTTGAACGAACATAGGATTAAATGCAGGACAGAATGGTTTCGTAGAAAGATTTCATGTTCATTCTGCCATGATATATTATTCTACTGAACCTTCTTGTAACAAGAACCAATGACATTTTTATAACATAAGAATCATGTAATTGTGATTCAATTTAGCTAGAAAATGATTTCAGGGTAAGGATTAATCAAATAAATTGAAAAATGAATAACCCTTGCTCCTGTTTAGTTTGAAACAAGAACAAAATGTCACCAATTGAGAAGAAAAGGCCATGAAAGCCTACTTTCGTCTTCGCTAGTTAACCTAGACTCTGACTTTATGCATAATAAAATATACACAGAAGCATGTTGCTTTTCATTAAAAAGTCTACGCATAACTAGCTCGTAGTAGAGAAATTGGTACTTCTGTGGAAAGTCTAGCAAGAATTAAGCCACTCAATTAAATTGTCCATCAAAATGGGGCAAAAATACAACAATTTCATGCTGTTGCACTAAAAAGAAATGATATTATTTTCCAAAGAACAGTGCCAATGGACGAACCTGAGACATCTTCTCTGCCACGTAGTCTCTGTAAGACCTGTTTAGCCTCTAGCATACGCCCTTTGCTTACAAGCCATCGTGGAGATTCAGGTAAGAGAAAAACAGACAATGCAAAATAAATAATAGAAGGAACAGAAAGAATCCCAAGCATCAACCTCCAACTTGGTGAATCCATCAGTGACATTCCAAAGACCATGCAGTATGACATAAACATTCCAATAGAACCTGTGAACTGAGGAAGGGTATTTAGCGATCCTCTTATTTCTGGAGGTGCTGTCTCAGATATATAGACGGGAACAAGAGTAACAGCAAGGCCAATTCCAAAGCCATCCAGTAGCCTGGCCATAAGCAGGACATAGACATTGGGAGACCACAACATTACTAAACCGCTAAGGAAATAAAGAACAGATGAAATTATGAGCATGGGACGCCGTCCAAGCCAATCTGATACAGGTCCAGAGAATGTTGTAATAACTGTCGCTCCAATGAGTGACATTGCTACAATTAGCCCTTCTATAGTAGGTTGGCCTTCCAAATGAAATTCTCTCTTGATGTAAATAAGGGCCCCTGCAACAGATCATACATATTTTTTTTTACTATTAGATGGATATATCGCACCATAAAGATTTGTAGCAACCACTAAGAAATTAAGAAGGAAAACAGTTGAACAAAAGATAACTATCCTATGGACTTTAATAGGAAATCGTATCATCCTATGAGAAAAATCATGAGTCGATCAACTAAAGCATAAATTGGCCATCTGGGGAGTAAGACATTCTGAAATTGCTGTGAATTCTCAAAATTGAGAAACTAAAACTTTCTCTCTCTCTCTCTCTCTCTCTCTCACACACACACACACACAAGCACACAAAGAGTAAGACACTACATATACTAGTAGTGAGACATACCTGCTATTGTTGCATTATCCCATCCTTGCAACAAGTTGCCAATTGCAGCAGCAATAGCTACAAGCACGGATCCGCTCATCTTCCTCAATTTATTGAACTCCTTGATCTGAAAGAGCACCCAGATCACTAATTGAGGCGTTAAGCCTTCTTTCTTTCTTTTTTCTGGTTAACCTCTATATTTTGGCAAAGATGCAATGGGGTAGGTCTTTCCCAATTACAGGTGCTAAACCTACAGTCACAAAATGGAAACAACTCAGGATTTCATATCAAAAACCCCCTTGAGAAATGCTGATCATTATTCCATACATTGTCAATCCCAAATTAAAGAAACTAGTTTAAAAGATGAAAAAAAAAAAGGAAAGAGGAAATGATGAGATTTCAATCCTGGAATGGAGCAACCTATCAATGCTAGTGCATGATTATGTATTTATGGGTTTGTGTTCATCGGATCTGTATAGTAAATGAATGGTGCAATCAATGATACTGTGAATGGAAACAATGCTACTAGAAATAGATTGTCCAAACAATCTCAAAATTAATTCAGAAAAACTAATATACCTATACATACACAGATACAGAAACAAATACACATATAATTCGTATAGAGATTCTGGGTACCTTCGGAAAAAAGAAAGAGAAGCCCAGTACAGATGTTAAGGTTTCGACCGCCTCCTGCAACGTTCGATGCACAAAACTTGGTAATGCAAGGTGGCTATATTGTCTGTTTCCGGTTATATATGTTCAAAAGCTAAAACTGTACAATGGGTTTGATTGTAAGACAAAAATTTTGGCATCTGGTACGTGATCAATGCAGATACAGGGATGAGTGAGAGAAACAGATCGAAAAACCAGTTCAAAATGGGCATGTGGGATACGACCGGGGAACGTGCTTCGCTGATCTGTTTTATTTCCCATTTTCGTAGATACATGGTCTTTATTTATATTATTACGTTGTCATTCTTCGAAAGATTCCGAAATTTCTGAGTTTGGACAGTGACAGTCAAGATGTATATCTAACTCTGCCAATTTCTGAAAAAAAGAAAAAAAAAACCTTCATTTCTTCAATTGCTCGTTCTCGGATATTTAGATCTTTTCTAATACACTCAATGGTGAATGTATCACCTTGTATGCATATACGGTAACACCCACGTTATAAATTTAATGTAGAGTTAAGTTTCTTGTATTATTCTTGATTTGTATTAGTACTATCGCCCTCCAACATATTATTTATGTCGCATTAAAATCGTTTTTATGTCAAGATTGATGTAACCACTAGACGTAACCTTGTATTTGAAGGTACGGTATAATGTAAGTGAAAAATGATAGATTTGGGAGAGAAAATTCGATATGAATAATTTTATAAAGGATGTTCGTGACTATTAGATGAGTCTATTGGAGACCATCAAATAAACTTATTAAAATCTATCTTATTTCATATTATAGATTCAATTATTTATGATTTATTTTATAAATATGTATAATTAAATAGTTTGTGTCACGTTTATAATTACATTCGCATTGATTATTGTATAAGTTATTCGGTGTATGAGATTTTCGTTATTGAGAAGTTTTGTTAAGATTAGGTTATACTATTTTCACTACATATGTATATGTATAGAATATTTCTATTACTCCAAATTGTAAAGCTCAGATCACAACAATACAATGTTATCATGCATCTGCCAATTTCACAATAAATTATATGATTATAACAGTTAATCTAAATATGCAAAATTTTATTTTCAAACGGACAAAATGTTTTTATTTTTAAGAAAACTAAATCGAATCAGCAATTGAATCAAAATTCTGATTCTTCAAGATATTTCGAAATGTTTCAACATTATTGTCACCAATGCTTCGAAATATTTTAAGGTGTTTCAGAGAGTTTATTTGATTTTTACAAATGTTTCAAAAAGTGTTGGAAATAATTTTTTAATTTTTTTTATCATTTCTATTCTATTTTCAAAATATTTTCAAAATTTGTCCATTTTTTAAGCGAACACAACACGACATGATTAATAAACGAATAAGATATAAGTAAAAATAATTAAAAAAATGTACAACACAATTCGTGTATATATCAATTATACACGATTCATCTGTTATACAAACTCGATATACTACTATTCGTTTACTTTTTACAGACGAATCCGTCTCAATCGAACATGAGAGAGAAGCATAACCAAACCACTTGACCCTTTGAATAAGCTTATAATTTCATGGATTTGATGTTTTTCTCCATCTATTTCTTCATCGGCGGAGGACAAAAGTTCCCTCTTAGGTTGCACATGGATTGGGTGGTTCAAAACGTGAGCTCCATAAAGAGAAAATGATGAGAAGGGTGGGTATTCCCAAGATTCCCGCTGAAACAACCTCAAAATTACATGCCAATCTGACAGGGAACTACCTTATATTTAGCACTGTCCAGCTCATGAAACCTAATTTTCAATTCTCTTTTATCATTCGAATGTTTGAATGCCATTCGAGAAAATATAGATTACAACAAAGATACTATGTTGTGATGAGTCAAAAATAAGACAACACATATACATCGTGTAATTTATATATAACAAGTATTAGATTATGATAGGTATATGTATATGTGATAGACTTCTACGTATGCGGTGATTTGTAATTTAATAGTGATGTCGTATGTAAATATTATGTAATTTCGGTGTTAGGGGCGGAGCTGTTATTGGGCCAAAGGGGGCACTTGCCCACCCTAGATTTTTTTTTTTTTTTAATTTTTCCCAAAACAAAAGAACAAAAGAGACATGTCCACCCAAAACAAAGAGGAAAAGAAGTGAGCCCACCCATTCCTTGTCCACGTGAAAAACTTTTTTTATTGCCTTCATTTCCAAATAAAGATTTCTCAGTCCCTCGTGCCTTTTGTTTTGTAGCCAACATTAGCATTTAACGCTTAGATACCTAGCCGGGGCTGGGCTTCCCACATCGGAAACATCTGGGTGTGTGTGTGTATAGAGGGTCTCCCCGCTTCTCCTTTTAAGGAGTTGCGTGGAGTTCCCAGTTAGGTTAATCTTCTGTCAAAAAAAAAAATGCTTAAATCATTGTTCATCTAATGCAATTGGGGAATAAATTTCAATTCAATCCAATGTGAGAAATTTTATGATCAGTGGATATGGTCAATGGAGGGCAGACTAACGCCCTTGAGGTGCGGTTATTGAGTCAATAATAAAAAAATTATTTATAATTTTTTAAATTTATTATTATTTTTTTAATATTGCTTTGATTTCTTCAAATTATAGATTAGTCGGAAATTAGTTACGATATTATGTGCATTTGGAGAAATTCTTGGCTCCGCCCCTAACTATAGAGGCCATGTTATAATTTTAATTATCAACAAATGCATTGTGATTGCCTCTAATTGGAGTAAAATATTAATATCATAAAGATGAAGAAAACTTTTGGGGCCCTTCGATTTGAAGAACAGTTGTTCCTCAATCTTGAAATTCGAATTATATTCTCTTTGATTGTACTTATTTTCACATTGGCCATCTATTTAACGACCACAATTAATAGAAACTAAATTGGGTAATGATCGTTTTAGAGTAATTAACGAGAGGCTCAGTCTAGATTAGACCCTGTCCAAAATTACAGATCAAGTCTAGCTCAAAAGTCTAGTTTAAGAATACAAACCAAACTCAGGTTAAAGGTGCAGCCAAGTTCAGATAAAAAATACAAGCCAACAAGGACAAGTCTATCGTCTTAAAAAACTTAATCTACTAGTGACGCATGAGAAATCTCTAGTTTAGGAAGGGAATTAGGGTACGTATCGCAAACCTCTATTACATCGTCCGTTACGCAACATCACGAAGCCACCTACTCTCATCATAAGGGTGCCGCCTTAATCAAGGCTCCCCGTGATGGCGCCTCCAACAAAACTCGTTCCATAAAGATTGTATTCCACTATAAATTATAAGTCCCACCTACATATGGGAGGCATCCCACATATCTCGGCATATTATACCTCTTGAATAATAAGATTCTCACATCGTAGTCTTTTTCAGTAGAGTAAGTCATCCAGACCGAACCACCTAATTTTTATGCTTGCTTATGTTAAGTCATCTTACTTCATATTTGATTGATTTTGTATAAACTCACTCTTGTACATTATCAATTAACATGAACATGTCCAAAAAGAAAAATACATAGATAAAAACTTAAAAAGGGAAAGAATGTCTTCATTTAATTGGAAGTCATCAAATCATATAGCAGAAGAAGTGGGGGAAAAGGAATTTAAAAAAATGAAAAAAAAATGCACCAACAACAATTTTTTGCATATTCAATACTATAGTACTCGAAAAACTTCAAGACACATGTATTTACCATAATGGGACAAGTGACAATGATTATTAGTTGATATGAAAATGAGGCTCGACAGAGTTCAGCTAGATTGACATAGACAACGGTGACAAATGCGGCATTCTTGGGCGCGACGCTCCCTTGGCTGGAATGGTATCGCAGAAGTGTGGGGGCAACCTCAGCGAGACTCGCCTCCCCCACTGCAGGAATGGTATCATCAACCATTACTCAATTGGCCCATTGGACTAAAAGGTGTCCCCACCTAGGGACAAGAGAGCATGACCTTCTTCAAGGGAGAATAGAGCAATAGGGGTGGATGAGCATGATTGTCAACCTCGGCTTGGGGCAGGGTCTCAAAGATTTAGTCTGCTCGAGCAGGCCTCCCAGTGTATGGCTCACCACCCACTGGGATGCGTTTGACTGAGATCCGGAGAGACTCCTAAAGCAACTGGGATTATTGGACTGGATCAGCGTATGAGATGATGGGACATGTGGATTGGTGGTTGAAGGATCAAAATTATGTGAGTTTCCTCTATTGGGCACCTCGACAAAGGTCTCTAGGAAGGGTCTAGGGAGAGAGAAAGGGCCCCAGAGAGGAGAGCGCTAGGGACATCGCAGACGTGGCCCTCTCAAGGTCATGGTCTTAGGGTGACCAGTCGCGGTCATGGACCTTGGAAGTCCGCTCTCACCTTAGTTGTTGCACCTTCCTCAGGGCCACGTCTAGGTTGCGTTGGAAAAACATTACATCTGCCTAGTTAATGTTGGGACACATGGATTGCCGTTAACGACCATTGGTATCATCGAGGCAGTTGTGGGTTAGCGCGAATGGTAGAGGGTCGCGGTGGACAGCCCTTTGGGCAGTCCGACTTGCCCAAGCACTGTGCTATAAATACCCACATTATTTTTCCACTGGGATGGGTGATTTTCTAGCTGGTGAGAACATTCTTCACCTACCCCTTGCCCAACTGGTTCGTCCCTTTGTTAACAGGCTATTCGAGTTCTTTCTATCTCATCCACTTATCCTACTCATCCCTTCAATTACACTTGGCATAAACACGTGTGTCAACCTCTTTTAACTCCTCACCTACAAGGACCATCCTATATCAAATGATAATATTTTTCTAAACGATGCCCTCAAATGATAAGATTCAAATCCTCACATCAACTCCTTAATAACTTAATCTCGATAGCAAAAACAAAGTCTCGATAATTTCACATGGTAATAAGTTAATACCCATATGGAATGATATAAATTTATGAGATCAATTATTGTTCGTTTAAATTTCTCATCCTAAAAAAAATTGCATATATAACAATCCTTTAATCCGAAGGTCCGAAATGCACATACATTTATTCTAGTGGGGGATGTAGTAACCACAAGAACTCTCCCAAAAGGCCTAGTCATGGAGTTATTATTTTAGGGTCATTGCTCTTATATATGTATATTCAATATTTTTTGAATAAATTTTGGATACGGAATTCTACATACGCCAATGCGGAACACACACGAATGTGGATCGTTACCGGACATGTGTAGTGTATTTGCAAAATTTATGGCCTATACATAGTAAACTTGCATAATAGATAATTGCTTTCCCAAACCAGCTTTGGGCTTGGAAAACATATCTTCAGTTCCGGCTGAGACACTAGGGTTTTTTGTGGCTGATCCTATATAAGCAAATTTTAATTTTAAAAATGTAGTGGCTTCTAATTTTCATAAGAAACTTGTGCCAGACGAGTAAATATTGAATGTAACGGTGACACTATATCACCATGGATGACATGGTATCACCAATTAATAATAAAAATCCTAAGTGGAGAACGTAAACTTCACTTGGACTTACATGAAGAAAGAGTGAGGAGTTATTTGTGTATATGGCAGGTTGACTATTAATTTTTGTGAGATTCATTTCCTTATTTAAAGTTTTATTACTAGTTGGTGATATCACATCACATTGTCATATGATATCACCGTTGTAATGAATATTTTCGCCCACTCGCCGGTCAAGACAAATTACAACCTAACACACATTGGAGATGTAAGTTGGGATTGGGCCAGCCCAATTTGGTTCTCCGATGTGTGATAATTTGAATGTTTGATCTGTTTAGAGTTGATTTTTTTATGTAAAAAATTGTGGTTTGAAAAGTTTCATAAAAAAGTCACAATTAAAAAATCCCCCAAAATCATTTGGGTGTTCTTTAAAAAGTTAGAAAATTTTGTTTGGAGTGACTTTCAATATTTGTTTTGGCTTTTTTTGTGTCAAAATAAAAAAATAATTACATGTATGTATAAATTATGTATAATAATTCTCAAATATGAATTTTAAATTTCTTTAACGTCACTAATAATATTTTATTAATATAATAAACTAAAAGGTTAGTGGGACCACAACAAAATTTCAAAAAATTGGTAGAAAATTGCATAAAATCCGTTTCTTGAATCAGTCTAAATAAGCATTTTTTGGTCTAAAAATTACTACATAAGCTGGTCCAGAAACCCAGATCCAAACAAGTTTAACTTATTTTACTCTTTTTTTGGATTTTTTATAGGCCAGTACCGTATATAGGACTTGTTTGCATAAAAGTCTTTCGGTTAAAATGTTTTGTGGAGAAGTCCTCTTATTTTTTTGTTCCAAAAACACCCACAAAAGTAACTGAATAGACGCATTGTCCAAACCACCGGATTCTATTCACCATCTCCACAAAATCGGGCCACTAATCAAGGTCTCAAAACTCAATTTTTCAAAATTTGAACAAAACCCTCAAATTCCTTCAATTTTCAACCATACATAAATTATAGTCCTTCAAAAATGAATTAAGAATTTTCTATTTTAATGGGATAATGAATTTTAAACAGCTTCTTTCCCTTTCCTAAAATCTCTCCCACATAACTATAATTTATTTTTCTTAGGTTTGTATAATTGACCCTATCTAGAATTCAATTCCCCTCCATTAACTGTAAATTATAATTTAAAATATCTCCATTAATTAGCTAAAATTAGTGTCCCTTTATATTATTATACTCTGAT
>CM042190.1:25448299-25462586 GCA_023539305.1 Ilex asprella
ATTGTCAAAATTTTCTTTATTTACTGGAATTTGTTGGTTGTTATTATGGACATATGTAAGCAAGGTCTCCATATTTGTCCCATTTTTTTGCCTATTCGGTTGTGGATGCGCCAACGTGAAATTGTTGGAACCTCTGTTTTTTTGTTGCAGTTGTACAGGTTTGGCATGGGACTGCAGGTTGTTTGGGAACTTGGTTAACTCTATGAGAAAATTTTTGTTTCGTATTCTATCTGTAGGCCCCATTCCCAACCACCTTGCCTTCATCCTTGATGGAATCGAAGGTATGCTATGAAGTGGAACCTGCAAGAAGAAACTGGCTACAAATGTGGGTTTTGGGCTTTGATGCCCATGCTTAAGTACTGCTGTGAACTGGGGGTGACGTATGTGACAATATACACATACAGCATTGATAATTTTAGAAGATGACCAAAAGAGGTTCAATGCCTGATGGGTTTGATGCAGGAGAAAATCAAAGAGTTGCTCGAGGAAGAAAGTATCGTGCACCAATATGGAGTCAGGGTACATTTTATAGGGAATTTGAAACTCTTGCCTGAGCCTGTCAAGGTTGGAGCTGAAAAGGTAATGAAAGCCACAGCGAACAACAATAAGAAGGTGCTATTAATTTGCGTGGCCTATACTTCAACGGATGAGATTGTGCATGAACCTCAAGGTGGTGTTTGGATCGGCATAAGAGGATTGAATTGGATTGGATTTGAATCCTAACCCAATCCTCTCTAGTCCAAAGTGGTCCGGATTGGTCCAACATAAGGATAGGATTGAAATCCTATCCCATCTTTGGATACAAATAGATTAGGTTAGTGGGCCTCATTGACTTGTGATAGTATAACATTGTAAAATGACCATTTGACCATTGTGTACAAAGATTATATCCAATTCTATACCATGTTTGGAATTGAATTAAAAAAAAATCCAATTCATTAGTATTGTGTTATTTAGGGAAAAAAAAATATGATTCATTAAATAACGCATTTTGACCAAATAATGTAATAAATATTTTGTTTATTTATTTAATTTAATTTGTACAATACACATTTAATGAAAAATATCATATGCACAAAAGAGACCAGAATTCATCACTTATCCAGCAACAAGAGCAATGCCTCTTCAATCCCTTGCTCAAATATAATCAAATTAACCAGTACGCCAAGCATTAAAGTAATATCACATTATACAAACCAACAACTTGCATATAAACATCTGAGCCCAATTAAAAATCCTAGACCACATTCCTATACCAAAACAGATATATAACTCAACTGAACAAAGTCTTCATCCCAATTATTTGGGGTCAGACTACCAATACAGGGGTGAAGAACATATAAAATGTACACATAAAAATATATACACATGGGTAAAAAATGCTACCAGCAGAGGGAGAGATAGTTGAGTCCCCAGCAAATAGCATCCCTCCACCCACTACAAACCCCAGAAGCCACGATCACCGTCCGATCATCAACCAATGAAACAATCCTCAATAATAGCTCCATGGGTATGTCCTTCCACTCTGTGATCACCCCACCACCACCCATCTTTCCACCACCACCACCAATCTGCCTCTCAAAGCACTCGTCCAAGTCCTCACTCTTCAAACCGTCAATCCCTATCATTTCACACCATTTCCTCCACTATAAAAACACCCAATGAAGCCTTGTTGATTCAGTTCTGTCACCAAAGTAGGAAAGAGGAAAAAAAATCAAGTCAAAATAGAATGGAAGACAATGAAAAGAACGACAACACAAAAAAAAACAAAATTTCCCAATTGTTAAAAAGACATAGCTCATTTTTCAGATATAGTAATGCACATTCATCACCAGAAAAACATACAAAATTGACTTCCCCAATTATATACATACTGCTGTAGAAACAGAGCATAACAGTATGTTGCCAGGACAAAAAATTGGAACTTTGCACAATCAGAGTGAATTTCTCGAGAAAATTCAATTCAATTTTCTCCAGAACTCATAAAAAGTATCCGAATAAGTATACATAATAATGTATACAGAAACACAAAGCTACATAGATACATACAAATATATGTAGAGAATATGATGAGCTTGGACTTCGGAGCCGTTAGTGGGGGACCAGTGGAGAAGCTTTGCCTTGGAAAGTGATGGAGGTGGATAGTTTAACCTAGCAAAATATGTGGGTTTCAGGGTTAGAATCGGCATTTGGTCATGGATCCCTTGGATTGGATTTGAATCCTTCCATTCAGATGGGTTATCTTAATCCCATGTGGGCTGGATACTAGTCTACCGATGAGCTGCCGAGTAATTCAATCCCAAAGAGGAGTCCAGCCCAATTTTTTCCTCCCAAACTTGGGATTAAGTGGGCCATTCCAGGATTATAACCCAATCCCATCTATAATCCCTCTTAATCCCACCATTCAAACACCACCCAAGAGTCTTGCCAACGTAAATGGGATGAGATCAGAGAAACGAAAACTGGTGGAGCCCACAGCGGTGAGATAAGCAATGAAAGCCAGGCGGAGGAGGAGGAGGAGGAGGAGGAGCAGCAGCGTCGTTTTATAAAGCTGGTAGATCTTGAGAAGTGCATCTACATGGGGGTGGCACCTGATCCGGATATTCTGTTCAGAACTGCAGGCGAGACCCGCCTGAGCAATTTCCTCCTTTGTCTCTTGTATTCGCCAGGGCTACTGTTTCCGGAGATTGGTTTACGGCATTTGGTTTGGGCGGTATTGAACTTCCAGAGACCCTACTACTTATGTGGAGAAGAAAAAGAAGCAGCTATAACTTACATTATACTACACTAGAAGTGAATTGATATACGAAGGAAGATCTGGACATAGAAAGAACAAGCCATCAACATAAAAGAAGCAAAGCATAAATTGGTTATTATCATTTTTTAGTATAGCCAATGAACATGGTAAATGAGACTGTAAACAATAAGATAATAGAATGGATACAAATAACCAAGCAAACCAGAGAAAAGTTAATTATTTATTTAGTCCTTGGAACTATACTAATTTTTGTGTCAATCAAACTCCTAAATTATTTTTGTATTAATTTAGCCCTTGAATTATACAATCTGGCTCAACTTCTGATAAGGATGGAATTTTGGGCCGCCATAGTTCGAGAGCCCAATGAGGCCAAGATACCTTTCCTTTTGCGTGAATGGCCCGAATGAAACGCCCACAACTAGCCCATGCTGAAAGTAGAAAGGGCCGAAGCCACGGAGCCAAGCCCAACATCACGAGAAGGCTTGCAACCCAACCTGACCTTAGTCCAGCCCAGCCGACGAACTGTCCAGGATAGAGAGGTCTAGCCTGACACGAACCCTAGGACAACCCTCTGTGCCATGCGTCCTAGGGACAAGGGAACCAACTCTGACATCTATGACAATCACATACTTGCTAGAGCATTGGCGCGCAGAATCACCCAGGGATCGTGGGGATAGTAGAGCCGGATGACAGAGGTTATGGCAGGACAGTGACAGAAGGCCCCATAGAATCGACAAGAAAGAAGAAGGAACCACCGAAAAACCCTAGCGGGATGACTCGTATAAATAGAACAAAGTTAACCTATCATAAGGATCTTCCCCATTCACACCCTTGAGCTCAGTGAACTACAGATAGAGTAGAAAACATACTCACTATACGAATAGAGTGTTTTGTATCACCATTGTATTCACCAAAGATTGAATAATATACGACCTCAATGAGCGAAAGGCTCCATTACAGTGGACGTATCTTTAGTTTCTCGACTAAGATGAACCACTTACATTTTTTGCCCCTTTATTTCTCCCAGATTGATCTCTTAATCAGTTAAATCCACAAAAATCCTTGAAACTTCATTAGCTGGGCTTGAGCCGTCATTTTTCGAGCATCATCAACTTTCATCTAAATTCGCCGTTTAACTATGACGAAACTCTCGTGCACATTGTGTGCCCCCATAATTATAACTTAATTTTTGACTTATGTGATGTACATGTAAGGGTTTTTATCAAAGTTAATAATAAATTTTGAAGGAAGGATACAAAACATAATTTAGGGTCTTCATTGATACAAACGGTATAGGTCAAGGATAAATAGCTAGTTAACACTTTGGTTTTAATATAATTAGACAGATACGTTAGTCAGAGTAGAGAACACTGGACTTTTTTGTACAGCATTTGTCTCTACTCTGTTTATGACAGAAGTGAAAGGAAGAAAAGCTTATGTCGGAATTCCCTAGAGATGATAGATACTTTTTGTGGGGTTTGGTAAGTGGATCTTAAATTGTTATTCGGGTGAGACATGTTAATCTATTTATTTATTTAAAAAATTAATAATTATTCAAAAAAATAGACAGAATAATATATTTAGTTATTAATTAGATCATTTTTAAAATAAAATTTAATAATAATTTTTTACAGGATATTCAAGTAAACATGTCAAATGGGTGATGGATAAGAAAGGTTATCGAATTAATCCGACCTTTATTCAACAGGTTAAACGAGTTGTGTCATCTAACTTACTTAATAAATGAATCGTGTTCGATTTTAAAATTTTCACTTGTCTATTTAAACGAGTCGTATACGCAGGAGTGGAGCCAAAATCCAATTCTAGTGGGGGCAATCATCAAGTTCAAAAGAACAATTGAAGAACAATCATCAAAATTTGTCGTGTCTTGTAAATATGAGTGTTTTGCCATTTATAAAGTAATTTTTCATGCTAATTTTTTGCTTTACTATTTTAAAAATTTGTCACACATAAATTACATGTAAAAAGATAGAACATAACTAAGAAGAGTTATATGAAAGTTATTTTATAGAAAGTACTAGTATTAGAATAATTTTCATATAAAATTTTATTTTGACAAATTATTCTATAAACAACTATAAATGTACATGTCAACCATCAAATTTTGAATGATTCAAATTCAAGTTCGATTTGAAAACTTCATTTTGAATATGATCTGCTTATCCATCAATTTCATCTTTACAATTCATATCCATCAAATATTAAAATTTTGATCGAAAACTAAATCTTATATATACACATGTGTGCATGTGTAATTATGTCAAATTTTGGTATATCTAAATCTAGATTCCTAAAATAGAATAGCATATTCGAACTTGGATAACTAATTAAATATATCAATTCATATCTAGATAATCGAATTTAGAGAAGGGTAAGTTTAGTAACTTAACGTGTCATTGTAGAAAGAAGAGAAAAAACTAGAGAGTAAAGAAAGAATAGTGAGATTAAGTTTCACGAACTTTAAAAAAAAATTAGTGGGGGCAAATATTGAAATTTTTTAACTTTTTCATATTTTAAAAGTAGCCCCAAAAATTTTCAAAATCTAAGTGGGGGCAATTGCCCCCACCCTACCTCCACCCCTGCATATACGGATTTATTGGTTTTTCATATGAACTCGATTATACTTGACTTGTATTCGTTTAACCAGACACGATTGATATCCCAATTCATAACCATTTATGTCACATGGGTATGTCCTTCGACTAAATCACTTATTTTTTTTAACTTATTTAACTATTTGGCTGTAAGGTTAGCAATTAGCTTAATAACTATTGTCTCATTATTGCATTTTAAGGTCATGAGATTGATTTTTTTTCCTTTACGGTGTCCGACAAAAAAAAATTTAAAAAAAATTAGCTGCAATTATCCAACAAATCAACAACTTTCTAACCGCAAGTTAGCCATCAATTAGTTGAGCTAACCATCATGAAAATTTTGATGGTTGAAAAACTTTTGACTTGTTTGGTTGCCGTATTAAAATAGATGAATTAGATAAAGTAATTTAGTTTAATATAATACAGATAGACAAAAGCTAAGATTATATAAGATATTAGAAAAATACGTAATTTTATTTAATGTTTAATAATACATAACATAAATGTTAGATAGTTGTTATTTAATTTAAGCGGTTGTTTGATTAAAGAATTATTTCATCGTATTAATATCGAATTAACAAAAATACCCTCAATTAGTGTTTGTTACATTAATTGCAGCTTGATTTTATCAGTTGGGGGTTATAAAAGTAACTATATAGAATTATATGTTTGAATTGGATTATAATACCACATCTCTTGGTAGTATTAAAATATCTCCATAATACACGCTTTTTTGTTATATGATATACGATAAATATATGATTAATATACGTTTTTGATATTAATACAATATCAAATTTACTTACCAAATAAAATATTACACCAGATTAAATAAAAAATAAATCCAAAGATGTGAATATTTAGATGGATTAGCTTTTTGTCTAAAGTGGGGTTTCTTTGTCTTTTTTATTTCACGATTCATATTTTGAAGCAGATGTAATTAAGCTTAAGAGATACTTTGCAAATAAATTAATAAATCCTTGTAATAATCAATTTTACTTAGAAACAACACCACTCGATTCTGTGAGAGCAAAATAAATATTAAGATATATTTTTTTAATCATCTGCTCCGTGAAAGAAAGTCTAACAATTGATAGGTTGATAAAATCATGGAATATAAAAAAACTTCTATGTTAAAAATCATAGAAAATAAAAAATTCAAAACCAACACCCAAACTTTTTATCTATATGAAAAAGACTACGATACTGAAATCAATAATGTATTAAAATTCATCTTAGTCGTGAATTTTTATTTGAATGATTTACAATCATGATTTGATAAAATAATATAAATTTGAAAAAACTATAAAGTACACCACGGTTTGAAGAATGGCAGCTAATTTCAAACTCTGTTGTTTGCTTTCAACTGTTTCATGTGACAAAATGGCTTAGCATTTATGGTTGATATTCATTTCCAGAAGTCTTGGAATATAAAGCAACCTTTGGGCTTCACTTAACAGTAACAGTTATGAGAGAACGAAAATTCCTTTTGGTGGAGTGTTTGTCTTTGGTGACCAAGGTTCAAAATTTTGTTTTGTTGTATTTTTTAGGTCATCTAAAAAACAAAAACGTTTCACAAAGGTTTTGAAGTACAATGAAGATGTACGAAAACATCGGTCAAAACATAATACATCGAAACATAGGAATTTTACTATTTAATTAATGATTCTTTTTTATTTCCATTAAAATGGTAAAGTTTTGGCCATTTTAAAACGAATTTTTGGTCCTTGGTGACTACTGAATTGATGACGTTATTCCTTAAGATGGATTAGAACCTAGAGTTGTGGTCAATGTTGCCTGCCATTAATGAATGCAGAGGGTGAGACTATCAAATAGAAATCATTGTTCTATTTTCTGAAAGAAAGAGTGAGAGAATGTTATTTTGCACCAAACTAGCCATGAAAAAATTAAACCAAGTTCTTATGGCTAAAAAAAGTCGAGAGGAACTTATTGTTCCCAATCTTCCCCTCCCTTGAACCCCTGATTTTATGTTCATGATTTTTGCAGGCGTTTCTAAATAAAGGGTTTTAGTGCCTAGAGATTGAATGGTACAAATTCAAACTTAGGTGTCAATAAGCTGATCAAAGTTGCAATCAACTTGCTATTTTCAACTTACGCCACAGATTACTAGACAGACTTATAGCACAACTTTGTTTTTATATACGCCTCGGGCTCTAAATGTTGAGGGAATGGAATTCTTAGTGGGCGTTTGCTTGGTTATTGTTGTTATCAATACAATTTATACGAGTGGTGGAGAGCCTCACTAGGGTTGAGATCACTAAATTGCAAAGACAATTCTCCGTAAAAAGGGAGGCCCAAGGCACAAGTCTCCTACCACTGCGGAGTCTAAGAAAGGCAATCCAACATCTACACCCTTTTTATTAACAAGGATCAGCAACATGATTGTAGTAGCCAACAAAACGTCTTGCCGGTCTTCTTTAATTTCCATTAACATAATAACCTGTTCAACAATGCTAATGGTTTGTTTGCTTCATTTCATAATGCAGTTAGAAGTGAATTTTTTAGGAAGGCTTTCACATCCTAACTTGGTCAAGCAGTTGGGATACTGTTGGGAGGACAAAGAACTACTACTTGTGTACGAATTTTTGCAGAAGGGAAGCTTGGAAAACCATCTGTTCAGAAGTAAGAAGGGAGGAGAATTTGTGGAGAAAAATTAATTGTTGTTCAGTTGCAAAGTACATTGATTTCTGGGTTGATCAGTTTTTGTAGGGAATCCCGCCATTGAACCACTTTCATGGGTATACGACTCAAAACAGCTATAGGTGCAGCACGGGGCCTTGCTTTCTTGCTCACTTCGGAGAAGGAAGTTATTTACAGAGATTTTAAGGCCTCTTATATACTCCTAGACGAGGTGAGATTTTATATATGTCTCATTATATATAGGACAAAGTTTGTTTTTTTCCATTTGAACTTAAGAAGCATTAAGAAGTTAGAGTTAGAAGCAGCAACAATTGATTATAAGTAAGAAGAAGATAATGGATAAAAGCTACTTGAAATACATTTATGATCCTCAGGTTGATTGTTAGGTAGCAAAGAAAAGAAAACTTGGAATCATACATTTGGTTAGGTTAGGGTATCAATTAGTCTTACCACATTTTTTTTCTGTCGTTGGTCGCTATGCACTATAAAGAATCAACAGAAGTATGTTATAATCATATGAAATTCATTCTGGAAACTTATTTCTAAGTGACTAACAAATTAATTCTAGAAAATTGGTAGTCAAGATTCTAGAATTCTCAAAAACTAAGGGAACTGACCATGAACACTTAAGTCATAGCATTTGTCTAACTCAAGGACGGATTTATTGGTGGGCTGAGGTGGGCTGAAGCCCAGGGTAAAAAATAAAATAAATTTTACTACTAAGTACCAGCCCATCCTTAAAAAAAAATCCCAACCCAATCCAACCTAGCCCACCCTACCCAGCCCACCTGCCGATCTCTCTCAGCCTCAAATTCCCTCAAATTCAGCCGATCAAATTCGTCTCTCAGCCTCAAATTCCCCTAAATTCAGCCGATCAAATTTGTCTCGTGGACCTCAGTCACTTCCCCCAAATTCATCGACCTCTCTCCCTAAAATCAGCGGGTCTTCTCTCAGTCACTTCCCCCAAATCATACCTAATTTTTCGTCCATTTATTGTTTGTCTAATCTCACTGGTTGCTTCACTTCTAGTTGTTTATCGGGAAAGATCTGCCGCTGCTGGTCTGGTGGAATTCCTTCCTTATCTTGGATCTTCGCCTTGACGTTGTCGATCGTATCGGAACTCTCAAGCTCGAGGGTGATCGTCTTTCCTGTTAGGGTTTTGACGAAGATCTGCATCTTTAGTCACAAAGAATTACTTGAATTTGAAGAAGCGAATTGAGAGAAAGAGGGCTGAAAATTGAGATCTGAAATAGAGATGATGAAAAAGAGGGCTGGGAAGGGCTCAATTTATAGATGGATTTTGCCAACTTCGTCACGGAATTCGTCAATATAGAAAAGGACATTTTGAGGGTCAATACGGGTTGGTATTTTACTAAGTGGTTTGGGATTTTAGTTTTGGGTTTTGGTATTTTTAAATTGAAATTGCTGGTTGTTGGTTGCTGTTAATGCTTGAGACTGATTTTACTAAAACTGGTTTTGAAATTGACCCAAAAATCTTGCAGTTTGTGCATTACAAATTCAACACAAAAGCTTCCAAAGATTGTGCTGACAAAATGTTGCACACTTGATTTTTTGAGGTTCTTTTAGATGAAATTTGCTTTGATTCAGCCTCCTGATATTCGTTACATCATGTATCTCCATTGTTTGTTGTGAAATAGCTCTTCTTAATGACAAATAGTTGCCTAATTATTCTACTTGCTCGTGTGCTTATTCACGTAGCCTTTGTTCTTTGGTCTAGAGTTTGAATTTTAATTTCACTCTCCCTAGGGTAATTCCAATACCAGTTGTTTACCTTCCTCTTTTCTTCACTTGTAATTTTCAGGAACTCTTCGCAAAGTCATTTCTTGAGTTTCAAAGATGGATTTCCAAAATCTGAAATGATACTATCAAGTGGATAATTATAAAACCAAATAAAACTTTACCCTTTTTCTAAAAGTATTTCTACTTATATGATGTTCTTAACTATTTTTGGTTATTTGATAACTGATAAGTTGTTAGGAACCACTTACTGGATAAAAAAAGATTGTTAGCAACTAGGATATGCTGAAACACATGTAGACATAGTGGGACAAAGAAACAGAGAATTAAAGGTTAGGTACTCTTAAAAGTGGGTTATCTTCTTTCTTTGTCCTTGTGGTATAGAAATGCAAAAAGTAAGTCATAAGAGAGAGTTAGAAATCCCAAAAGCATGTAGTTTCTATCCTGCTTGTCTCAGTGATGTTTGTGTATTTGATATTTGATCTAGAGACAGTAAGCTGCTTTATGCTTTTCATTCATCACAAGACATTTTTATATCTTTTTATGTCATTATTCTTTGCGTTCATAGAGAATCATTTTATATTTATGAGTTTACATTTGTATTATTGAATATATATTTATGAGTTTACATTTGTATTTTATTAGTCGTATGAATGTTTAACTTAGCCCGGGATAAAAAAAATTCTTGGCTCCGCCCTTGGTCTAACTTGTTACGCAAATAACTGCACAACATGATATACTATCATCTCAGTCACGTAGAGAAATATCTTGTCTAATTACATTGACAATTCTCTCACTTTTTACAGAACAAATATGGCTGGTTAAATTGGTATGAATTTGCATATATATGAAAGATTCCAAAACTATCAGATTTTGGCTTAGCGAAAGTGGGTCCCTCAGGTGGAAACTCTCATGTGACAACCCGAATTATGGGCACATATGGTTATGCTGATCCTGAATATGTTGCAACAGGTAAGCTTGCACCCTAGCTCTCTGGTGCACGAGATCCAGGAATTCAGCTTTTCATCAAAATTACACCCTTAGATGACACTTTACACTTTATACTTTACACTTTCAATGTTACATTTTATACTATCAATGTTATATTTTACACGTATATATATATATATATATATATATATATTTATTTATTTATTTATTTATACGTATATACATACTTGTATACATATAAATACATATATATATTTATACATGTATATATATATATATTAACAAATACACATGCATTAAGGTGCATTAAATATTAAAGTTCTCTCATAAAATTAAGAGATATTTAATGCACCACTTTCCAAAGAACATACATATGAATCAATGGAGGACAAAAATGTCACAAAAAATTTAGGTAAATTCAAATTGTGTACTTAGATACAAATAAGTATCAAAATTAAGGACTTAATAACCCTACATTTTTTAGTGTGTACTTTTTGCCAAATAAATTTAATTTGGTGTACTCCCTCACAATTTACCCTTTTTAATCCTGTTAATGTTGATAAGTAGAGATCAAACTCCACTCAATCAAACAATTAGCATCCAAAGACTGTATAAAAAAATCATGTAACTTGACTTCAAACTAGAATTAGTTGGGTAAAAACTCGTTTGAGGACAATTTCTTTAATAACCAATTAAAACATGAATTTAATTTTGAAACTTATTTAAATATCAAATCAAATTTGAGCAACTTGTTATCCACACAGTTAGTTGCATATTCTGTTTAATCTCACTATGAGTCCTCACATTTATTGAGATCCACTATCTAATCAATAACTATAATTATCAAATATACTTTTAAATTCACATTTAAATTCAAATAACATTTTCCGCCATTTTTTACTTTAAAAATTCGGTCCGATTGTAGAATTTTTTTCATCAGCAACGTCCATATAGACGATTTACTTTATAAATACGACAGACTATGTTGGATAAAAAAAAAAGAGGGAAAATTTCAACCGCACTCCATCTAGTTTATTATATCTTCAAGGATATCTATTCTATTTTTTAAATCTTCAGTGACACACCTGTCTAAAAATGATAACTAGAATATAGTTTTACTAAATTGTCCATGATAAATTTGAGGACAAACTTCATCCACACCCCCTCTAAATAAGCATATCTTCAATGAGATCCCCTATGTTTTATAAATTTTTTTACGTATTAAAATTCAAGCTGATTAAAATTCGATTCGAACTAATTAAAATTTATTTTTTTACATATTAAAATATGACCTAATTAAAATTTTATTTGAGCCGATTAACTAGCATTTTTAATCGTCTCAAATCAAAATTTAATCAACTCGCATTAAATTTTAATCAGCTCAAATTTTAATACATAAAAAAATATAAATTTTAATTGACTCAAATTTTAATGAATTGAATTATAATTGACACGAATTTTAATAGGTAAAAAAATATAAGTTTTAATCGACTTAAAGCGAATTTTAATTGACTCTAACAACTTAGGTAGAGATCAGCTTGAATTTTAATACGTAAAAAATAAATTCTAATAGGCTTGAATTTTAAAACGTAAAAAAAAATAAAATTTAATCAGCTTGAATCGAATTTTAATTCACTCAAATTTTAATATGTAGAAAAATAAATTTTAATTAACTTGAATTTTAATATACAGAAAAATAAATTTTAATCAGCTCGAGTTTTAATCGATTTTATGCAAAAAGATTGTTTGGGGTTTATGTAGGGGCCTTTTGGTATTTTAAATGATTTTTTTTGTTAGAAATAGTAGTTTAATGACAGGGAGTGTAAGTGATGTTTAAATAAAAACTAGAAGAGGTGTCAATGATTTTTTTAATAATAGAGGGAGTGTCTTTAAAGATATAGCAAACTAGAAGGAGTGTAGCCTATACGACACCAAAGTGGAATTAAACTTTGGACTTGACTCTGTCTACTCGATTTGGGGCTGCTCCTTTCCAAGAAAAAACTTGGAATTGGGAGGGCGATCCACCTGATAAACTGACCGTATCCTCAAACCGACGAGTGAACAAGGAAAGATGGTAGTAATTCTTGTTCATGCTCAAAAAGTCCAACAGGAAAATTCTTCCCAATTTCTAGCAGATAATCAGACCCTTCTTCTTTCCATTCTCTCTCTCTCCCCTCTTATTTTATGGCATCTGAAGCAGAGAGATTTTGAAACCATCCATGGAAAAGTAGTAACAGAAAAAGAGATTGGTAATGGGGAATTGCTTTGTGTCTAAGATGGGTAATTCTAACCCAAGCACCAGTGACCGCAGCATCACCACTGGACCTTCCACTGCAGGTATTGCTTTTTAATCCAAATATTTCTACAGAAATACTCATTTCCTTATCTGAGTCCTCATTCTTTTCATGTATTTTCTTGTTTCTATCTGATAATAGCTAGAAATCAAAACTCCTTTATCCATTATTTGGCCGTGTTAATTAATTCCCCATCATATGTTTGTTTTCTATTTTTGTGAAATCATGCCATGGGTTCTTTTTATTTTCTTAATTTGTACCATCTTCTGTTCAATACCATTTGATGATGCACAAAATAGTCTCGTGCAAGATCAACAGTCGAGTGTGAAATAAGGTATAATTAATGAGACAGATAATAAAGCAATCAATGACAAAAAGGTAAATATCGAGTCAGTATATAGATATATATAGTGGTTTGATTCAGGCGACCTACTCCACTCCAAAAAGGGCAACGGTGGTCAGAGATCCTTTATTAATAGAATAAAGTAAGAGAGAGAGCTCCGGAAGAGATGTGCTCCATGAGAGGTACAACAGCTAAGAGAGAGAAAAGCTATGTGCAGGGTGTGTAGAGATCTCAAAGGTGTAGAGATGTAAAGATGTGTCTTTTCATGTGGAGAGGACTTACAATTTATACGTATAGAACCTTAGTTGAGACGGTGACGTGAGGGTGAAGGTACTAGATCTTCAAGGAGAATAACTACAAAAAGTTAGTACAATTAAGGTAGCCTTGATCTTCGAGGGTGTGTATTCCGACGATCTCTCCCTCACGTGCTCTTATCTTCTTGGGCTCCTGGAATTGTGGACTAGGCCGGATTGGCGAACTAGGCTTGACATGTCGTTTAGCTGATTTGGGTTCCATTGATTGGTTGGGCGAGACCCAGAAGGAATTGGGCTTGTTATTTGCCCCCCCATGCCCCAACCCCTTGCAACAACAAGAGATTGTGGGCATCAGTGAGTTTTCCTGTTTAGGCAAATCAGGTATCTTCTTCCCCACGGCTCATCCCTTCACTCCTCTACACTTGTGAAGTTCCTTCTTTTCCTTAATGACACCATGGTTGGAAAATTTCTATTCTAACTATCATCCCTTCGTCGAGTTTCCTGTCGAACTTGATAGTAGAGACACTTTTGCCCTTGGGCATTATTCGAAGCCACAATAACTGGGTCACAGATGAAACCCGGCATTGGCGATACCCCGTCGTCACCTAGCGAAGGTCTACCCATGGGGCGCCCTTCAACAAGGGCGATGGTCA
>CM042190.1:25471784-25491610 GCA_023539305.1 Ilex asprella
TATCTAGTGCAGGAGATGATTTGGTAGGTACCTTAAAAAATGGAAATAAAGCAAAGAAAATGAAATTGGTTATGAGATGAGCTTTGAAATAGATGAAACAAATAAAGCATCCAAATAGGCTATTCAACTTCAGTGTATAACAATGGCAGTCATTCTTAAAAACTTCCCTTCTCCTCCTCTCACACTTCCTTTCATATAGTCGATGAAGTGCAACAGATCACATCTCAATCTATTTTCAACAGGTCATCTTTATGTGAAGAGCGACGTGTATAGCTTCGGTGTTGTGCTGCTTGAGATGTTATCTGGTTTACCGGTACTTGATCTCAATCGCCCCAGTGGCCAACAAAATTTGATTGATTGGGCAAGACCTCTTCTCTCTCACAGAAGGAAGTGGAAGAACATTATGGATGCGCAGATTAAAGGCCAATATTCTTCTCAGGCAGCTTTACAGGTGGCTAACCTTTCCCTAAGATGTCTCGAATATAAGCCTAGAAAGCGCCCCTCCATGAAAGAAGTTGTGGAGGAGTTGGAACAGGTCGAAGCCATGAAGAAGAAGCCATAAGAATCCCAACATGCTTCCTTGCATTCTACAGCTCATTGTCATCGAACTAGTCATTGTCATTCCCCGCTACACCCAAGCCACAATGGCATTAGAGTCCAAGCTCAAAGATAATAGCACAAACATAAGGTAAAACTATAAATATTGGTTTCGATGTGAATGTTCTCCCAAACATTGTGTACCTAATTCTAGTGTTTATTTTTTTTAACAAAAAAGAGTCTCATTGAAGATATGTCAATCTAGAGGGGGTGTAGATGATAAATCTTTACCATATCCCATGTTTGAAAATGGTAGGATAGGAATAACAAAAAGCATGCGAGTCCTACTATTTATCAAATCAGTTGCACTTTTGACAATATTGCTTTTCTTCCCCTGATAACAATAATAATTTTAATTCAAATCTCAATCCACTCAATTGAATATCATTCCTTAGGTGAGTTTCAATTCAATAACTCCACGTACGTAGAATTATTTGTAATGATGATTGTGAACTCGAATTAACAATACTGGTCAAAAAATGGAAAAAAAAAAAAAAACCATTGCCAACATAAAAACTGTGGGTCATTGAGATTATTTTACCCAAACTCTGGAAATATCCCAGAAATCCAGTAAACCAAGCAACTCAAGTTATCGAGATTATATTATTAAAATATTAAGGGTTCGGTATGTAATTTAACTAAATGTCATGAGCCTGTGAGAAATTTAAAAAATTCATGTCCTTACCTCCGTAGAGTAAATATTGGGTATACGGCTGACACAATGTTTTTATCTTCACGTAGTAGTGTCATCTAATAATAACATCTTCAATCAATACTTAAATTTACACTCAAATCTTTTAAAAAAAATTCTTACTATCCCAAAACTCATACTTTTTTTTAATTTTTCCCACCATATGCATTGTCAAAGTCTTTATATTCCAAAAATCAAGAGCACATGCAAATCACAAAATTTCTTTCAATAAATATAACACAGTTGTTCAAAGATTCATTGAGAGAATCAAAGTGGAGAAGCAATATCCATAATCATGGTAATTCTAGAGAAAAAAAATATTCATACTTAATAAAAACTCATGAATATTAAACCATAGCTTAAAACAAAATAAAAAAAAGACCCACACGAAAATAGTTACATCAAGAAACGGTGGAAGATGGAGTATGAAAAATGAACAAAGAATACTGATGGAACATTTTTTGTGATCAAGGGGGAAGAGACATGTATCTTCGACATATTGGCCGCGTAGTGTTTTCGGGACGACACGTGTCCTCGGCACCTCAGAGCTTCTTACAAGTAAGATACCTCGGAGTCCAAGAGATGTTGTCCACGGAGTATTCTCCACATGACACGTCATCTCGACACTAAGGGTACCTCGGAGTCCAGGACATGTTGTCCACGGAGTACTCTCCACCTGACACGTCATCTCGGCACTAAGGGTACCTCGGAGTCCTAGAGATGTTGTCCGCAGAATCCTCGACATGTTGTCCACGGAGTACTCTCCACATGACACATCATCTGGGCACTAAGCGTACCTCGGAGTCCAAGACATGTTGTCCGCGGAGTCTTCGACATCTTATCCCCGGAGCACTCTCCACCTGACACGTCATCTCGGCACTAAGGGTACCTCGGAGTCTAAGACATGTTGTCCACGGAGTCCTCAACATCTTGTCCGCAAAGCATTCTCCATATGACACGTCATCTTGACCCTAAAGGCACCTCGGAGTCTTCATCACGTGACATCTGTCCTCGGCTCCCAACTCCGCCAAGGTGTTGGCAATCACATTGGGACTTGGGCTATGACGAATAATGGAGTTCTTGGAAAAGTCAAAAATGACGTCACAACATCAGAGGTGGGGGCGGCTCTAAATCATCAAACCCTCTTCCTAAGGTAGTCAGAATGACAAGATAGGCAACCTGGTGACCAATAGAGAGAGTTCACGAAGTACAAAGTCCAAACGACGTGACCTTTTGGATGACAAATGACGCAAATGTCCCAGCGCATGCGCAGCCACAATAAAGAACATTAAATGATCCATCAGAAGGATGTGACACATTTATTCCTTGGCGAACCCCAGGAGGAGTGCATTAAATGCTTGGGGATCCGGGCATTAAATGTAGAGATTTCTTTTGGCGTGACAAGAAAGGCACTCTGCCCTTAGACTGTGCTCCACATGCTATCTTTCCAAAGGACCAATGAGAGGCTTCCTCTCAAAGAGACCCACTTGTCTGCAATGATTACCTCCATGGTAGTATAAATAGCTCTTATAAATGCAAAACAAAGGTACGCAAATGAAAACTATAACCCCAAACAGTGTTTTCTTCTTCTCCTCTCTCAAAGAACTGATTTGACCGTCGGATGGAATACACCAGAAACACTCCGGTGCTCTTCTAACCCTTCTTTTGAGTGTCAAGATACTCCAAAAAATAGTCCAGCCGGTTGGAATCGATCGGACAGCCTGAAGGTCAACTCATCACCACTCCTTAAGCCACCGTTTGGCCATCTTGGGCCTTTCTTTGTCAAGGGATCGTCGACTTTCATGGTAAACACGAGTTCACCAAGGGAGATATCTATTTTTATTTATTTATTGTGCAAAAATTAGCACGCACAATTTGGTGTCATCTGTGGAAAATGACTAAGCTTTCCAAAGAACAATAACCATGATGAATACTCGTTAAAAAAGGAAGAGTCCTCAACAAAGGAATGTCGATTTACCAACTCCCTTCGTTTCCAGAACGAAGGATCATATCGAAAGCGTCAACAAAGAGCTTTTTGTTCACTCTAGGATCAAACCCGCCAAACTAGTATGGGTGTCGGGTTTGGGAGATCCACCCTGTTGACCCGTCAACTGGCTGATGTGATTGAGAAAAAATTTGGGGATCAATTACGGCAGTTAGAGAAGGACAACGTCAACGTCCTGAATTAGCTTGACGAATTTACACTCTCCGGCGAAGGATCTCGAGACTCACGACAGTCACGAGAGCCCTCGGTTAGGGAGCTGGGAGGTAACGATCTGAGGAATTGCCTAAGTGGCGGAGCAGGGAGCTCTAAGGCTCCGAAACGCTCGAGGGCCAAGGGGCTACTCCCGGAGGCTCCAACCAAAAGGACTAGAACATTGGCTTGGAGTGACCTCTATCGGGGACTGTCCACGCGATGAGGTGGGTGGCATGGAGGAGTCCGAGGAGGGGTCAACCCTCTCCGTCCCACACCTTGAAACTAGGGGCATGTTGATCGACGTCGAGAAGGTGGAGAAAAGCGCCCCAAATAGAAGGAAAACCTCAAGGTACATTTGGATCCTACAAGAACTGATAAGGCCCCCTAGAGGATAACACTGACGACGAAGCTATCCAATCACTCTTCACTATGCATATCGTGGAGATGAAGGTCCTAAAGGATTTTGCAGTGCCAAGGTTCAACGTTTATGACGGACGCTCTGACCCGGAGGCCTACCTCAAGCAAATGATGTCCCTCTACCACTCAGATCACCGGTTACTATGTCTGGTGTTCTCAATGAGCCTAGGGAATACTACTATGAAATGGTTTGAAACCCTTCCACCCAGTAGCATAGGGTCTTGGAAGGAGCTGACCAGATAATTTTATGCCCGTTTTATCACAGGGAGTAGACGCCCCAAGGATGTTAAATCGTTGTTGATCCTCCGACGAAAGGAAGACGAAACACTCCGCCAGTACGCCACACGCTACTGGAAAGAAGTGAACGAGGTGGAGGGATGCTCATAGGCCATGGCAACGGCCTATTTCAAACTTGGCATCTCCAAGGACACCGACTTTTACAAGTCCTTAACAAAGAAAACGTCAGTGGATATGAGTGAGTTGATAACCCGAATCAATAAGTACTCCAAGATAAAATATGGGATCCAATTGAGGACCATATAAAGTCACATAAATGGGAGGCTCCGGGTCATACAAGTTAGAGGATTTGGAAGAAAATATTGCATTTCGGCCTTAAAATGTAACGAATTTGAAGAAGTATTATTTTTTAGAGACTTATTTTCATTAAGTGTGTTGTCCTGGATAGGGCATGGCCCCGGAGGCAAAGTCTACAAGAAAGGCACTTGCTTATAAATAAACAAAAGGAGCACAACCTCCTGGAAGGGGCATGGGCCCGGAGGCTAAGTCTTCAAGAAATATTCCAGCCTCCAAACAAAGATCAGAAGCTAGCCTCGTGGAAAGGACATGGCCCTGAGGACATAGTCTCAGGGACTCCTGCCTCTAAATAAGAAACAGGAGCTAGCCTCCTGGAAAGGGTATGGCCCTTGGGGTAGAGTCTCAGGGACTCCTGCCTCCAAATAAGAAACAAGAATAAGTCTCCTGAAAAAGGCATGGCCCTGGGGGTAGAGTTTCAGAAACTCCTGTCTCCAAATAAGAAATAGAAGCAAGCCTCTTGGAAAGGGCATGGCCCTAGGGGTAGAGTCTTAGGGACTCCTGCCTCCAAATAAGAAACAGGAGCAAGTCTCCTAGAGAAGGCATGGTCCGGAGGCCAAGTCTTCAAGAAAGATTTCGGCCTCCAAACAAAGATCAAAAGCTAGCCTCCTAGAAAAGGCATGACCCTAGGGGTAGAGTCTCAGGGACTCCAGCCTCCAAATAAGAAACAGGAGTTAGTCTCCTGGAAAGGGCATGGCCCTAGAGGCAGAGTCTAAGGGACTCCTGTCTCCAAATAAGAAACAGGAGCAAGCCTCCTAGAAATGGCATGACCCTGAGGGCAGAGTCTTAGGGACTCCTACCTCCAAATAAGAAACAAAATCAAGCCTCCTAAAAAGGGCATGGCCCTAGGCTAGAGTCTCAGGGACTCTATCCTCCAAATAAAGATCAGAAGCTCGCCTCCTTGAAGGGGCACGGCCCTAGAGACGGAGTCTTAGGGGATCCATACTCCAAATAAGTAACAAAAACATGGCTTCTGAATAGAAAATGACCCTCTCATCGGGTACATTGCTTAGAATAGGGATACTTCACTATGCAGTGTTTTGCAAAGTGAACGTAAATCATTGGAAGTTCATCTTGTCTAGGATTCTCAAATACATGCCTGGCTAAGTATATGGAACCTGAAAATGGGTTGTCCAAATGATACATTTTTCTGTCATGATGCCATGGTGACTTCACTTCAAGGAGCCAGGAGAAAGGAGCAAACACTTGGTAAAAGAAAGACATCCTTGAATACAAAAAAATGAGGGTTTTGCGTCCCTCAAGCTGCGGAAACAGAAACTAAGTTACAAAGAAAGTGGAAAAGTAGTTCCATGGAGGACCAGTGACATCGCTCCCAATGCTTCTTTCGATATCGACAAAGAACTCATCGACACTGGCAGATAAGGAATTGGCGCTCTGAGGGATAGGAACAGTGTCAGCAACACTGAAGCATCGGCAAAAAAATGGCTACACAAAGAGACAGGACATTCAAGCCCTTTTATCTTCATCTGCCACGTCTTCCAATCAATATGAAGATCAAGAGTTGAGGGCAGTTGATGGGACATTTTATGTGATCAAGGGGGACGACACACGTGTCCTCTACATATTGGTTGCGGAGTGTTCTTCGGACGACACGTGTTCTTGGCACCTCAAAGCTTCCTGCAAATAAGGTACCTCGGAGTCCAAGAGATATTGTCTGCAGAATCCTCAACATGTTGTCAACGGAGTACTCTCCACATGACACGTCATCTGTAAAGCCTCAAAATACACCTTGAAAATATTACTAGCTAATCATCATTCACATCATGATAGCACTAAATAAATCCATAAATAAGAAAGTTATATTCATCAACCCTTGATACTTTAACAAAATTTAGACAAAGTCTTCTTTGTACATAGAGCTCTACCTAAAACACAACATATGCAATTAAACTACATTGACCACACCGGGTCCATTTTCTCATCATAAAATAAATTTTTATTCACCATATGTAATATCCATAATGTCATCCCAAAAGAATATGCCAACTATGGCATCTACATCTCAAAAGAATCAAAATACAGTTGCGGCGGAATAACAAAAATACTAGCCTTTACATGATCTTCAGGTAAATTCTCTAGTCTAGTAGAAAAGAAATTATAGCTCTATATGTCCACCTCGGGATTTAGATTCTCCTCGGGTGGGACCTCCCATTGCTCCAGCTCTTCAACTCCGAGATCCTCCTTTAGCACTAAATCTAAAAAAAATATTTAACTATAGAGGATGAGCATGAAGCTCTGTAGCAAAATTTTCTCAAACTCAAACAAGGTTTAGAAAAATATAAAACAAGTCGGCCTCATTTCACAAATAACATATATAGTTTTTGAGATAAAATCGAGACATTTAAATAGATCTCAAGTTTAAATAACAGTGATAATCAAAAGAAAATAGTAAAATGCATTTCTCAACAATAAATCATTACCAAATGGTTAGGAAGGGCGTCTACCATTGCATTGTCTCATACCAATGCACCGCCCATGACGGAATCCAACCATAATCTTATGTATATTGGTTCATCCCCGTGCCATGTACGTTGATTGCTTCTCAGGAATCTACCCAACGACTATACCTAGTTCATCCCTCACAATCAAATCACAATTACTTCGAAAAAGGGTGTCTACCATCCCAATGGCAGTAACGAATCCCTCCCCAGGAAAGGTATACCAACCCTTATTCGAACTCCAGTGAACGATAATTGTTGCATTACCAAATGACAACCCACTAGAAGTGTTAGGCAACCATCTCACCCCCACTGGGATAGAGTAACATCTAATACTCTACGGCATTTTTCTAAAGCAATTCAAGTCCATCACAACAACCATACAATAAGAAAACCAACATATTCTCAATAAACTAGTAATTTTCAAGTATTAACAAAATTCTCAATTTCATCATGTGACAATTTCAATAACCAAGTATGAAAAATATAAGAGATCATCATAAACATCATTTTGTTGTTCAATATGAAACACTAAGGTTTTTAAATCAAGAATAAAGAAAAATTTAGAGAAAAGTTCATCTCTCTTGAAACACTAAGGTTTTTAGCCAAGAATAAGGAATTAATGGTTAACCAACTATTAATATTGTTTAAAGCATGGTAATATTCATAAGGATATCAAGAATGAATGATTATATAGCATACATCTAAGGTTTAGAGTGTAAAAAATACATATGTATAAACACTAACCTCAATATAAGAGAAAGATAAGAAATCTCCTACTTTTTTGTTCTTGAATTCTAAGACTTGAATCTTGAATCACACTTAGATCTTGTTTTTTCCCCTTTAATCTTGAGTTTCTCTCTTCTTTCCTTCCTCTCAAATGTTTTCTAGGGTTTGATGAAGGCTAAGGAGGTGACATAATGTATTTATAGTGGAGGAAGGACCGGTTGTTCGCGAATTGAAAGTTTCGGATTTTTTTACATTAACCTTCCGGAAGGTTTTTATTGACCTTCAGGAAGGTTTGCCTTCTGAAAGTACTGTTCACGTTAACCTTCCGGAAGGTTTTATAGACCTTTCAAAAGGTGTTGCCTTCTGGAAGTACTATTCACGTTAACCTTCCGGAAGGTTTTACCTTCTGAAAGTATCGACCTTCCGAAAGGTTTTGCCTACTGAAACTTTAAACGCATTTTTGACCTATTTAGAAGTCGAATTGAAAAATTTTCATGAAACACACTTTTATAGCCCTAGATGTCTACTATCTACTGTCCAAATTTTAGATCAATTGGAGTTTTTAATAAAAAGTTATGAATAAAATACTAGAAAGTTTTTAAACTCTTTTTTACCAAAATTTACTCTAAAGTGTGTTTTAACTCCGGAATACTTTCTAACTTCTAATATGTGCCATATTACCTCTCCTAATGTTTTTCGACCCTTTGGATTCAATGGAAGCATTATTTTTACCTAAATTCATTTAAAAACTTATCTAATCACCCTTTACAAGTTTAAACGTCTTCAAAACTTAAACTTCTCAATCCATTAGTCTACCTAGTATTTATTCCTACTATTACAATCTATTTAGTTTATTCTTACATTATTACTTATATTAGAATTACTAGACAATTATATTACTATATTAATATAAACATGTGAGGATTTATATCATCTCGGCAATAAGGGTACCTCGAAGTCTAGGACATGTTGTCCGCGGAGTCCTCAACATGTTGTCCACGAAGTACTCTCCACATGACACATCATCTCGGCACTAAGGGTACCTTGGAGTCCAGGACATGTTGTCCGAAAAGTCCTTGACATGTTGTCCATGAAGTACTCTCCACATGACACATCTTGGCACTAAGGGTACCTCGGAGTCCAGGACAAGTTGTCTGCGGAGTCCTTGACATGTTGTACACTGAGTACTCTCCAGCTGACACGTCATTTCAGCACTAAGGGTACCTCGGAGTCCTAGAGATGTTGTCCGCAGAATCCTCGACATGTTGTCCACGGAATACTTTCCACATGACACGTCATCTCGGCACTAAGGGTACCTCGAAGTCCAAGACATGTTGTCCGCGGAGTCCTTGACATCTTGTCCCCGGAGCACTCTCCACCTGACACGTCATCTCGGCACTAAGGGTACCTTAGAATCCGAGACATGTTGTCCATGGAGTCCTCGACATCTTGTCTGCAAAGCACTCTCCACATGACACGTCATCTTGGCACTAAAGGCACCTCGGAGTCTTTATCACGTGACATTTGTCCTCGGCTCCCAACTCAACCAAGGTGTTGGCAATCACATTGGGACTTGGGCTATGGCGAATAATGAAGTTCTTAGAAAAGTCAAACAATAACGTCACCACATCAGAGGTGGGGGCTGCTCTTAATCATCAAACCCTCTTCTCAAGGTAGTCAGAATGACAAAATTGGCAACCTGACGACTAATAGAAAGAGTTCATGAAGTACAAAATCCAGATGGCGTGACCTCTTAGATGGAAAATGACGCAAATGCCCTAGCTCATGCGCAGCCACAACGAAGGACATTAAATGATCCATCAGAAGGATGTGACACATTTATTGCTTGGCGGACTCTGAGCATTAAATGTAGAGATTTTTTTTTGGCGTGACAAGAAAGACACTCTGACCTAGGACTGTGATCTACAGGCTGTCTTCCAAAAAGACCAATGAGAGGCTTCCTCTCAAAGGGACTCACTTGTCCGCAATGATTACCTCTATGGGAATATAAATAGCTCTTACAAATGCAAAACAAAGGTACGCAAATAGAAACCAGAACTCCAAACAGTGATTTCTTCTTCTCCTCTCAAAGAACTGACTTGATCGTCGAAGGGGATACGCCAAAAACACTCTGACGCCCTTCTAACCCTTCTTTTGAGTGTCAGAATACGCAAAAAAAATACTCCAGCTCGCTGGAATCGATCAGACAATCTGAAGGTCAACTCATCACCACTTCTTAGGCCCATTTGGCCATCTTAGGCCTTTCTTTGTCACGGGATCATCGACTTTTGAGACCAAAAAATAGATCTATTTTTATTTATTTATTGTACAAAAATCAACACGCAAAAATATTTACAAGTTTTCATTTTCGAAGGACTCCATCTTCCGTTTTTCAAACGACCCACATGAAAAGGACGAAACTTTGAAGAGAGACTGGTAGAGGCATCTAGCCTCGAAAGAGTCTTTTATGTTTGGCTTGAATAGGATAAAAAGTTATTGGTATAAGGTTTAAAAATGCTCTAATAAATCTATCAGTGAGCAAGATGAACCCAACTAGATAGTTATTGTCAGCCTTTGAGTGATTGCATCGTCACAGTTACACCCAAAATTTTCTCCCTTGGTGGGTGGCTCTGCTCTTTGGTGCCACTTCCGGTTAGAAGGCACAATCAGCACGCACGCATTTTTAAGTGTGTCAGATCACACAAAAACTCCTAGGTTTTTCTCGTGGATTAACTAACGTTAAACGAAATCACGACATGCACTCATACTAATGTTGTGATTCAAGTCTGTTGGCGAAATCCTTAGTTTTTCCTGTGAAAAAACCGCCATTGTAGCCGTAACAATCGCTCACAGAAAAAACACCGAAACAATAAAATGGTATTCTTTATAGGTAATGTAATATGCATTCACTTTCTTCTCATTGTTAATTCTTTACCCATCTCTCTACTATTAACTTTAACAGGTTTCAGATCTCTCAACTCTCCATTCGCGAAATCGTAAGTCTTTGATTCTTCTTTTTTCTTTTTCCTTTTGTTTCTGAACTAAGAGTCAACACATTTTTTCTTTTTTTGAAGATAAAAAACAAATTGGGATGTATTTTCTTCTAATTCTGCAGCTTAATGTTCAACATCTTAGATCGACCCGTACTGTAATCTAGTTTTAGGAGGAGGGTTTCTCTGGAATTGGTAGCATTTTAATTGTCTGACTACTGTTTGATGAAATGCTTCAGTCAACATTTTGGGACATTATTCGGAAGAGCTCCTTTCCTTTGTAATCATTGCAAGAGTCTGATGGTGTCTTTCAATGCAACTCAATGGTATAACGCAGCAAACTAAAATTTTAGAACAGAGTTGGAATGATTTTCTTATGGAGATCCTGCTGCCTCATTGAATTGTAACCATTAATGACACTGTTTCACATCTCTGCATATACATTGCGTTACTGCATTAAGTCTATAAATTGTCACATGTCTCCAATTTTCATGAAGATGCATATGAAGGTTTTCTTTCCCACCGCAGTTTTATGAGAATCTCCCTCATGATTTTAGTTGTGTGGTTATAGAGGATAGATCAATGGGGTCCAAACTCCAAATTGAACCTTGATTGTCAAAGTTTTCTTTATTTACTGGAATTCGTTGGTTGTTATTATGGACTTATGTAAGCGAGGTCTCCATGCGATTTTTGGCCTATTCGGTTGTGGATGTGCCAATGTGAAATTGTTGGAACCTCTGTTTTTTTGTTGCAGTTGTACAGGTTGGCATGGGATTGGATATGAAAAACAGCAGTGATGGTCTTGTGAGCAGGTTGTTTGGGAACTTGATTAGCTCCATGAGAAATTTTTTGTTTCGTACTCTATCTGTAGGCCCCATTCCCAACCACCTTGCCTTCATCCTTGATGGAAATCGAAGGTATGCTAAGAAGTGGAACCTGCCAGAAGAAACTGGCTACAAATGTGGGTTTTGGGCTTTGATGCCCATGCTTAAGTACTGCTATGAACTGGGGGTTACGTATGTGACAATATACGCATTCAGCATTGATAATTTTAGAAGAGGACCAAAAGAGGTTCAATGCCTGATGGGTTTGATGCAGGAGAAAATCGAAGGGTTGCTCGAGGAAGAAAGTATCGTGCACCAATATGGAGTCAGGGTACATTTTATAGGGAATTTGAAACTCTTGCCTGAGCCTGTCAAGGTTAGTGCTGAAAAGGTAATGAAAGCCACAGCAAACAACAATAAGAAGGTGCTATTAATTTGTGTGGCCTATGCTTCAACGGATGAGATTGTGCATGCGGCTCAAGAGTCTTGCCAACGTAAATGGGATGAGATCAGAGACAGCGGTGAAATAAGCAATGAAAGCCAGGAGGAGAGGGAGGAGGAGCGTCTTTTTATAAAGCTGGTAGATCTTGAGAAGTGCATCTACATGGGGGTGGCACCTGATCCGGATATTCTGTTCAGAACTGCAGGCGAGACCCGCCTGAGCAATTTCCTCCTTTGGCAGACTCCGACTTGTCTCTTGTATTCGCCAAGGGTGCTATTTCCGGAGATTGGTTTACGGCATTTGGTTTGGGCGGTATTGAACTTCCAGAGAGCCTACTCTTATGTGGAGAAGAAAAAGAAGCAGCTATAACTGCTCTTAAATACATTATACAACACTAGAAGTGAATTGATAGACAAAGGAAGATCTGGACATAGAAAGAACAAGCCATCTATATAAAAGATGCAAAGCATAAATTGGTTATTATCATTTTTTAGTACAGCCAATGAACATGGCAAAATGGGAGTGTAAACAATAAGATAAGAGAATGGATACAAATAACCAAGCAAACCTGAGAAAAGTTAAATATTTATTTAGTCCTCGGAATTATACTAATTTTGTGTCAAATAAATTCCTGAATTATTTTTGTATTAATTTAATTCTTAAATTATACAAACTGGCACAACTTCCATCCAAATTCGTCGTTAGCTTTGATGAAACTCTCATGTGCACATTGTGTGGTCCCTGAATTATAACTTAATTTTTGAGTTAGGTGATATGCATGTGATGGTTTTTGTCAAAGTCAATGACATATTTTAACATAAGGGCACAAAACATAATTTAGGATCTTGATCGAAACAAACGGCACAGGACAAGGCTAAATAACTAGTTAACACTTTGGTTTTAATATAGTTGAACAGATACAAAAGTCAGTTTTTTTTTTTTTTTTTTGGTGTAGCATTTGCCTCTGCTCTGTTTATGACATAAGAACATTTTCAACCCACTCTCCACTGTCACTCTTTTAAGGGATTTTCGTGATTGGAATTTATGTTAGGGTAGTTAAATATGGTCCCAAGCGGTGTTGCAAGTGCGATCAGGGGGTCTTATGATCTCACCGGTGAAGGCCTAACAGAGTGGTCGTTGGATGTTCTTCCTTACTCTCACCCCTTTTTTCATGAGCAAAAAAAAATACAAAAAACGTTCTCCAACCAACTCTTTATCCCACTTTCTATTTTTCATTTCACCCAAACAGCTCTCCAAATGTGGAGAGTTATTTAGTCTTTCTAAATTCTCTCTCTACTTCTTTCTCTCTATATCTCTATATATGTTGTATTTTTTTAAAATTATTAGAATTTAATAAAAGTTGGGTAAAATAGTTAGCTAAAATAAAAAGGGATGTTAGAGTGAATTTATAAAAATAACTAGTTAAAATAGATAATATAATATTTAAATATATTTTGACTAAATATTTTCTAGAACTGGATTAGAGATGCTCTACGTGAAAAGAAGAAAAAGCTTACGTGGGAATTCCCTTGAGATGATAGACACTTTTTTTCGGGTTTGGTTAGTGGATCTTAAATTGTTATTGATTCATGAACACAGAGTGGGTCGCCTATCATAACTAGATATGTCAAAATTTGATATGATAAGATTAATTGATATATATTGATATGAAGTTAAGCGAGTTTAGGTAAAATTTTAACGGTTTGTGGTATACGAGTAGACCTGTCGGACCCTTTGAATAAACGAATTTGTATTCAAGTGAGATATATCAACCCATTTATTACATGATTACAAAACTAATAATTATTTTAAAAAATTGTCATAATAATATATGTAGTTATTAATTAAATCAGTTTTAAAATAAAGTTTAATAATAATTTTTCAAAGAATGTTCAAGTAAATGAGTCAAATGGGTGGCGGATTAAAATGGTTATTGTGTTAACCCAACCCTATCTAACTCAATTCATTTATTAAATTAGTTGTGTTGTATAATTCACTTAGTAAACAAATCGTGTTCAATTTTAAAATTTTTACCCGTTTACTTAAACGAGTCGTATATGAATTTACTGATTTTTCATACAAACTCAATTATACTTGACTCGTGGCCATTTAATTCGACACGACACTCCAATTCATTACCGATAATGTCACATGGGTATGGTCGAAATACGTTCTTCGACCAAATCACAGACTTTTTTAAAAAACTTATTTAACTATTTGGCGGTAAGGTTAGCAATTACGTTAATGATTATTGTGCCGTTGCACCTTAAAAACATCACCACTCCATTCTGTGAGAGCAAAATAAATATTAAGATATATTTTTTTAATCATATGCTCCATTAAAGAAAGTCTAACAATTGCTAGGTTGATAAAATCAAGGAATACAATAAATTTCTATGTTAAAAATTATAGAAAATAAAAAATTCAAAACCGACTCATAAGGTCATATTTGGTAACGTTTCTGTTTTTCGTTTTTCAAAAAAGAAAAACGAAAAACAAAAACGTCTTGTTTTTTTTAAAAAAAGTTGCCACTCGTTTTGTAAACGATGGCAGAAAAAAAATCGGTTATTAGATGAATTTTTTTTTCTTATTTACTCTAAAAATTAAAATAAAAACGAAAACATTACCAAACAGGGCCTTAAACTTTTTATTTATATAAAGAAGACTACTGAAATCAATATTGTATTAAAATTCTTCTTGGTCTATAATTTTTATTTGGATGATTTAGAATCATGATTTGATAAAACAATATAAATTTGAAAAAACTATGAAGTAAAAAAAATTACACGTGATTAAGCAACTTCTAATGAGCTAAAAAAAAGTGCATAGCATACCATAAACCCCCTTTTTCATGGCAGCATAATTCTTTAAGATTGGACCATGAGTTGTGTTTTTAACTCCAAAGTCTAATGACGAGCAAAAAAAAAACTCCAAAGTCTAATGTCGTATAGTGTGTGTGTGTGTGTGTGAGAGAGAGAGAGAGAGAGAGAGAGAGGCACTTAAAAGTTCAAAGTCATAAGCAGGACTTTTCCTGCAAATGCTAAGGAAAAATCCCTATCAAATATGACATCTAGGCCTCTAGAGCCCCTAGAAATAAAACATGTGTTGATTGAGTGTGGACTGAAAGAATTTTTTTGGGTCCCATGTTTTTGCAAATACTGCATAACTGAAAGAATAATTTTATGTGAACTAAATTTGTGTACCAAAATTTATATCAAATTAATTGCAATGGTTGGATTACTAATGGAACTTATTGATATAACAGCTGCAAGTGATTTGATATAAATTTTAGTATATATTTTATAATAGAATTAATTATTGTTTGAAGGCATAATATAATAAAAAATAATAAATAATAAACATATTTGTATTCACATCTAAAATCAAATCACAAACATAAAAAAGAGATAAGGGAATTTAAGCATCGCTTTATAGTAAGAGTGAGAGGTGGTGGGTGACAGTGGTGGTGGTAGGAGACGGTAATGGTTGTGATGGGTGACAATGACAGTGGTGGCAATGGTGGCGACGGCGGTTGTAGTGATGATTACGGTGATGGTGGTGACGACGATAGTGGTGGTGACGGCGGTGACAGTGGTGATGATGGGGGGGGATGGGCGTGGTGACGGTGGCAGAGGGCTGTGACAGTGATGACGGTAGTGGGGGCAGTAACAGTGGCCAGATGGGTGGTGGTGGTGGTGGTGGTGGCGGCGGAGACAACGGTGGTGGTGGCAATGGTGGTGATAGGGTGGTTTCAAAAATTATTTTTTTTTTAAAGCAATGTTATCAGAACCTGACCGCTTATCAAACCGGCTAGAAGACTGAGTCAATGGTTCATTAGTCGGACCGGCCATATAATAATTATAAAACATAATAATTTAGCTAAAAAATATAAAATATGTCTAAAATACATACAATTTGTCATAAAATTAATAAAATTAAGTAAAAGAAAAACCTAGACTAATCCTATTGGATGATAATAATCTTGGTTACAAATGAAAATCACATTCCTAAATCCCTAGACTATTTTGTTTGGTTAATCATTAACTCTGTATTCCAACCTAAGGAAAAGATCACTATTGCAATTGATGAAGTGCTGGTGAATATCCTAAATCCATGAAGAATAGTAATAATCTCACACTTACATTGATTAGGTAATTCTTACAAAAAAAACCCAAAAATCAAGTTCGTTTTCAAAATTAATTTCATTCGATCAATCACATTATCTTCATAGATAAAATTAGATTGTGGCTTGGATTCTCTCCAAAAGAGAGAAAGAATAGTCGCTCAGTATAATCAAAGTCGATCATTTGGGGAAAAAATCATCACATCCATCACTAAAATTCTCATTTTTTAACATCAATGTTCGAAGCTAAAACTTAATATAACTACACTTGACAAACAATTATTCCTGTTTATTCAAAATACAAAAAGATATCAACAGGCAAGAACTCAAATCAAGAAAATCTTGCCTGAGTCGCTGGTAGCTGGAGTCGCCTAGTCGTAGTGGATGATCGATCGCAGTCACCTGATTGAGTTCGCCGGAGTCGCCTGGAGTCTGGAGTCTCTAGACTATTCTACACTTCTATGATTTAGGGCAATAATTTAATTTAGGGCAATATATGTAATTTAATTTTGAACTTGGCATTAAACCGGCTAATTTTTATAAATCCGTCGGTTCATGGTTTTCTACAAGAATCGGCAAGTTTTCTGATTTTCATCCGATTTTCTTCCTTAAGCGGTCCAACTACGAAACCGGACCGGTCAAGGTCTCGGTTCACGGTTGAACCGGTCCAATTCTAATAACACTGTTTTAAAGTACTTGTAAGAAATAATTTTAAAAAATAACTTCAAATACATTCTTAGGGGTCTATTTTTCGTACTAAAATTGAGGTGTTAATATTAGTCGTTAGATTTACTTTAAAGAAAATTTAAAGCGATCTCAATCGCGAATAATAAAAGTTATTTTATTTATCTTTTAATATTTGAATTATAAACTATTTTATTATTTAAGCGACCACCTTAGTGGCCAAGACTTGGGGCCAACCTTATTTGGACTCATTATTCATGTTTTGTCATTTCAGTATGTGTCAGTGCTGTAGTTAAGTTCCTGTGCATGCCAATGATACTCATAAAATAATTCATACAATACTGAATAAAAATATAAAAAAAGAAAAATAATATTAATCTATGAGGCATTTGTATCTAATATTAATTCTACCTATTTATTTTTTGTACTAATAAATGGTGCAATTTTTGAATTCATGTTGTCTCGAGTTCATTCGTGTTCTTATTATCTATAAAATTAACACCCCTAAACTAACAAATCTTTAATCCTTGAAGAAAGAAAAGGAAAGAGTAAATTGTATAAATAGCTCCTAAATTATGATCTATATTTCAATTAAATTCCTAAATTTAATTTTGTATCAATTAAATTCATCAATCTAGTCACTTCTCGAATACCTCGTTACTGTAGTATGATCTAGTCTTTTCAATATATCATTCCTTATCGCTAACGTAGGATAGTAAGCAAATATCAAAAAAAAAAAACATAGGATAGTAAGCAAGCTTGAATAAATGTGGACGTGACATGAATGCCCAATCTCTTTCAATCCGGGGACCCTGTGTGTTGAGGTTGAAAACAGAGCACAATGGGAAAATAGGGAGAGATAGGAAAAAGAAAGTGACAGACTTATAGTCTGTTTCATAGGATGGACGGAAAAATAAAAAGACAAAAAATTAGAGTGATATATTTTTCATCTGTCAAAGAAAAAATCTTTCTTTCACTTCTTGCGTTTAAATAATATCAGAACAAGAAATTATGTATTCAAATCTCAACACCACCATTACTATTAAAAAAATTTAATAATAGATCAATAATGGTGTTCATAGAAGCAAAATTCTCATTAAAAAAATGGTAAATTCCATTTTGTCCCTAAAAGGTATAAAAAAAATTATTTTGTCCTCGAATGATTAATTTTTCTATGTTGCACCCTCAAATAAATAAACATTTATATATATAATAAAACAGGAGTGTGTTTGAATTTTATCCCAGTCATATTTCTCCCCCCCAAAATCATCACCAATAACTTATCTCACCTATCATTCATTTGTCAGACTCAAAAGTCAAATCGCATCACTCATTTCTATCACATGTTTAATTATTTATATATTTCTTTTCTTAAAATATCATATCACTCATTTCTATCATATATTTAATTATTTAATATTTGATTAATTTGTACTTAATATATTTTTAGAAAATTTAATATAATGGGTTCGATTTTTTGGACACTCGAATTTTATATTTTATCGTGCCTGAAAGCACGGGTTATGACTAGTGTTACAGTATGGGTCATCGTCTTATTTTTGTTTGATTATCTGTCTGGTTGATTTGACACAAAACAAACGAAGAATCAAACGAAAATAACGTTTTTATTTATTTGAGGGGTGCAATTTGATGTTCCAAAAAGAGAGGGTAATGTAAAAAAATTAATCATTTAGAGGGCCCATAAAAAAATTTATATCTTTCAAGGAATAAAATGAAATTTTCCTTAAAAAAATTAGAAAAAATAACCTCAACAACCACCTTTATAGCATCCGTGCTGGTGCAGCCTTCTCTGGGGTTGGTGTGTACGGGATTAAATACCTCTGACATATGATATGAGCCACATGTGTTTCACATGAATTTTCAGTTAAGCAAACAAATTGATTCAAACGTGAAAATTGAGGGATTTAATTTAAATAAAATTGAATTTAAATCACTTAATTGAAATAAAAATCATTATTTACGGAGTGATTACGATACCCAAGGATGTGTAGTTTAAATATTTTATGAACTGAATAATTTTTTGAATTGTAAATTATAATTCTAAGTAATATGATCGATGACAAAATACTGTAATCGGGCATAAAAAACTATACCTTTTAAAGATTAAATTGTAATTAATTAAATTTTTTATGACAAACCATGAATTATAATTATAACTAGACCATTAAAAGACCTAATTTAATCACTTTCAAAAATTTTGGTTACTCTTGTTGTGCTATTCCATAATTCAAGGACTGAGCAATACTATTTTTTTTTTCAAGATATTTAGGTTTGTGTTGACTACTCCATCGAACTCAATGGTTGACCACCATGGCTTGCAATAGTTTAGAATATGTCTCCAAGGGTCCGTTTGTTTAGTAAGATAATGCTAGAAAGAGAAAATTTTAAAATTTTATGTGTGTCTATTTATTATGAAACAAAAAATAATAAAAAAATTAATTTTTTTCATACTTAGATTTTCTCACATCTAACTAATTTTTTCCTTGCAAAAAATACAAGAAAATCAAGAAAATTGTGTTCAATGACCTAACTTCTCATTTTACCCTTATTTTTCTTAAAATATTGAATTAGTTATTAATTTTCCTTTCTTTCAAACAATGGAATAAAATTGTTTTAAAATTTTTCATACTAACTAAATGCATACATGAAAATATATTTTTTTTCACTTCACTTTCTATCTTTTTCACTTTTTATCATCTTTTTCTTACTATTCAAACCGACCCAAAAGAATAAGAATAGTTAGCCCTTAAGAAATGTGAGAAGGAATTGAACTTAAGATTTTTAGGTTATTAAAAGACATACCCAGCTACTGAACCACCCTCAATGGTTTGAGAAATATTATTAGAATTTAATGTATCAAAATAATTTATTAAACTAATTCACTATAATCTTTAGAATAACTATAGACTTATCAAATATTAAAATTAAGTGTTGGTTTAATAATTTTAATAAAATTATATTATTAAATTAATAAATTAAATCAGATATTTATAGGGTTGTTAATCTGGCAGGTAAATTAAGTCATATCAGAAATTATTCATTTGACTTTTTTGTCTGTTTG
>CM042190.1:25491710-25505888 GCA_023539305.1 Ilex asprella
GAATAAGAATAGTTAGCCCTTAAGAAATGTGAGAAGGAATTGAACTTAAGATTTCTAGGTTATTAAAAGACATACCCAGCTACTGAACCACCCTCAATGGTTCTGAGAAATATTATGAGAATTTAATGTATTGAAATAATTTGTTAAACTAATTCACTATAATCTTTGAAATAACTATAGACCTATCAAATATTAAAATTAAGTGTTTGTTTAATAATTTTAATAAAATTATATTATTAAATTAATAAATTAAATAAGATATTTATAGGGTTGTTAATCTGGCAGGTCAATTAAGTCATATCAGAAATTATTCATTTGACTTTTTTGTCTGTTTGTCAGTGAAAAAAGACAACCGGGACTCACGGGTAATCCACTAGGTTCCATAAATACTTCATTTGACTTGATTCTCGGTGAAAAGAGACAACCAACACTCACCTGTGTTCTCTAGGTTCCATAAATTATTCATTTGGCTTTTTTCTCGTAAATTTCCATTAAAACCCTGAAATTTATTGTCTGTTTGGTATAAAGGAAAATAGGTGGATAGAAAAAAAAAATGGATGAAAACGGAAGGAAACTGTATTCCTTAAGCCCACCAATTTTAATTCGCCCAAATTGGGCCGAAAACTGGAGAGAGAGAGAGAGAGAGAGGTGAAAAACATCATTATATTTGTTGAATTACGTTCATGTCCTCCAACCAAATGGCTGTTTGTAGAAAATACACGTGGGGTCTCTATATTTATTTGTTGCATTCAAGAGACAAATAAAGCAAAGGTGGGGTCTACATTAATTAGGGTATTTAATATATTATATTTATAAAAAAAAAATTCCAATCCAAGTAAAGCAATAAAAAAATTAACTATTCGACTTTTTTATCCTTTTTATCAAACAAAAATGAGAGAAAACATATTTTCTTTCTGTCATGATAGAAAGTTTAATCCCTTAGATTTTTCATCTCTTCTATCAAATATATTATTAAGATAATTCTACCATATTTGAAAAAAATATATTAAAAAGTATTATTATTTAAGATCTAAGTCACATTTATTTAAAATAAATTTATGATCGATCATTAATATTCTTAATCAATTAAATTCAATTCTAAAAACATAATTTAACTTTAAAAAAATTAGACACACCCTCTTGAGTTTATCATATCTTCAAAGACACTCCCTCTATTTTTTGAACTTCACTGACACCCCTTCTATTTTCTGAACTTAACTGACACCCCTCTTAGTGTGTGTTGAGTGACTTTTACCTTTATACCCCCTATGTTTGAGATTGATTTATAACTATCTTCGACCGTTAAATATATCTAACGAACAAAAATAAATTCTACAATTTAATTTTTTTAAGATTTTGTTAATTTTTTTCCATCTAATATGCAAAATTAACAAACAAAACAATTATATATTATACATAAATACATAGGTTCATTTATAAGTTTGTATGGAACATTAGCGAACTCGAACCAAATTCATTTAACTAGTCTCACTGCATCACACAAGTTATCACTTATTCATCATCTAATGTCTCGTATATTTGATTAATCTAACAGCTAAAGATTAAGCCTACGAGAATAAACTCTAGATACCTGCAGTCACCCACAAACCTCAGGTATATGTTAAGCCCGAGAGACATCACCAAGAGTCGAACCCCTAACGTCTGGGTCTACAGTTTGTTTGGGTTCAACTCCATACCACTAAGCTATCCGTGCAAGTGTGATCATATTCGTGTTGACTTATATAAACTTTGAATAAAAAAAAACATAACGCTAAGATTTAAGTCCATGATTTTATTATCACTTAATTGAATTTATGCTCATACTTTTTTTATAAAATAAAAATTAACTTAATAAACATAGCAATAATAATGAGTAAACATATATTTTTATACAATAATTATATTAGTACTTGATAAACAACAACAAATAATTAATATTTTATTTTTAAAGTACCAATTAAATATGTTGATCATGTCAATTTTGTATTATTTATGTTAACATACAAACGAGAAAATAGAGAAAGTTCAACACGATTAAATAAACGAGTTAATTGTGTCAATTTTAGGTTTGAAGGGTTAAACCCGAAAATGATTCATTTATTGGTATTTAAATATATGAGAGGATGATAAATAAAAAATGATGTATGGTAAGGATAAATGGAAAATCGCATTTTTTGTGTCTCTATGTAATTTTAGTAAATTGAAGAGGTGTCTCTGTAATTATACCAATCTAGTGGGGGTGTTAGTGTAATTTACCCTAACTTTTATCATCTATCTTCGGTCCAAAAATTGTAGTCCTCCTTGGTACTTAAGGAGTTGCCCAGCTTCGATTGTCATCCGTCAGTCAAACTCTACTTGTTGACTGTAATTCTACCACTACTGCAGTGATGGTTATAATCGCTTATATAAAGAGCGCCCAATCCATCACTTTGTCCTCGTATTTCCTTCTTTACCCGTCTCTCAAATATTAGCTTCGTGGGTTGATTGAGATTAGCAAGTTTCGGATCTCTCATTTCTGACAAGACCCACCACTCAGAAATCGTAAGTTTTTGTGTTGTTTGTGTTGTTTTTTTTTGGTTGTCTATTTTCCTTCATTTATCTTTGTTCCGAAACTTAGAGGAAGGACATGTCTTGTCTTTCTTAGAACAGAACAGAAATTGGTATTTGGGTTTTGGTTTTTTTTTTTCTAATTGTGGGATTTAGTTTTTAATAACTGAAAGCAATCCATACTGTAAATCTACTTTCAGGAGGTAGGTTTTTGGGGAATTTTGGTGCTCCGACAACTGTTTGATGAAATGATATAGTCAACATTTTTGGGATGTTTATTTGATTCTGTTTTGGGACATACTTGACGTAGGGTTGAATATTGAAACATCTTTTGATTTGTATCATTGACATTCTAACTTCTGTTTCTTTTTCTTTTTGCTTTTTTTTTTTCTGATCTGACTACACCTGCCCATGCATGTGAATTCAGTAAGGGCCACATCTCTTCCTGACCCTCATAAACACTTCTCTTTTTTTTTTTTTTGGGTACATTGGAAAGTTAAACTCAGAAACACTTTTAAATCGCCATTTCTGAAGACTTTTTTTCTCTCACTAGATTCTAAATTTGTGTTTCTCTCTCTAGAGTTGGTGGCAATGGCGGTTTCGGAGGCCAAGTATCTGATCTTCCTGGTGGTGAGTATCATCAGATCGGCAGAGGCAGCTTTGGTAGAGATGTGGACTGTTTATTACAGACAAGGATTGGCTATCATCTCCGACTACAAAGATCGTATCTTCAGTGTATTTCCCTTTTCCAAACTCCAATCCTTCCACTCCCATTTCTTTCTTCTTCTTTTTTCCCCCTGTTTTCTCTTCCGAATCTCAAGTTTTTATACTTTGCATATATATGCCGTTTTGGTCTCAGGTAACTTGAAATTTCTGTGCCTGCATGCTATGAGATTTGGTGCTAAAATGTTACTAATATGATATATTGTCAGTTGAAGTGGCGGAAATAGTCTCTCCGCATGTCGAGATAAAGTTGTAGATCTGACGCACACCACATCTCTCATTCATACCGTGTCACTGCCTTTTACAAAACTGTCATGTCCTCATAAGATCAATGGGTTCCAAAGCAAACTACATCGTGAAATTTTTATTTATTTACTGGAATTTGCTTGCTGTTTATATGGACTAGTGTTTGGTCAAGTTCAACGGAGCCTAATAAAGGCAACACACTGGTTAGAAAAAAGTAATAGAATTTCGATTAATGGGATTAGGAATAGGGGTAGGCCTAAATTAAAATAAAAAAATAAAAAAATTATGAAAATATTTGTATAGTGCATGACCGAAATAAATAGTAAAAATTGATTCATTTAACCGACTCCAAATGATTGGGACATAAGACTTGCTATGATTTCTATGGACTTGTGTGAGCGGGGCTCTCATATTTTCCAGGTTTTTTTTGACATATTGGCTTGTGGAAGTGATAGATTAACTGTATCTGATTGTAGACTAAATGTTGGAAGCTCATTATTTTTATTGTAGTGGTATAGGTCTGTAATGGGACCACCAGATACAGAAAACAATGATGATAGTGTTACAAGCAAGCTTTTGGGGACTTTGAATGGGTTCATGAGGAAGTTTTTGTTTCGCATTTTGTCTGTGGGTCCTATTCCCAACCACCTCGCCTTCATCTTGGATGGAAACAGAAGGTATGCTAAGAAGTGGAAGCTGCAAGAAGGAACTGGCCACAAGTGTGGGTTTTGGGCTCTGATGTCAATCCTTAAGTACTGCAATGAACTTGGGGTGAAGTATGTGACAATATATGCATTCAGCATTGATAATTTTAAAAGACGGCCGAATGAGGTCCAATACGTGATGGATTTGATGCAAGAGAAAATCGAAGGGTTGCTCAAGGAAGAAAGTATCGTGAACCAATATGGAGTCAGGGTGTACTTTATAGGGAATTTGAAGCTTTTGCCTGAGAGTGTTAGGGTTGTAGCTGAGAAAGCGATGAAAGCCACAGAAAATAACAAGAATACTGTGCTATTAATTTGCGTCGCGTATACTTCAACAGATGAAATTGTGCATGCGGCTCAAGAATCATGCCAACATGAATGGGATGAGATCCAAGCAATGAAAGCAAGTGAATCTAACGGTGGTGAGATAATAAACAATGGAAACCAGGAGGAACGTCGTTTTATAAATCTGGTAGATCTTGAGAAGTATTTCTACATGGGAGTGGCACCTGATGTGGATATTTTGTTTCGAACCTCAGGCGAGACCCGCCTGAGCAATTTCCTTCTTTGGCAGACTTCCACTTGTCTCTTGTATTCACCGCGTGCACTGTTTCCAGAGCTTGGTTTGCGGCATTTGGTGTGGTCGGTACTGAACTTTCAGAGAGTCTATCCTTATTTGGAGAGGAAACGGAAGCAGGTATAACTGCCTGCTCACATTGTTTTCTTTCCTGCACTGACTAATGGATATTGTGAGAGCATTACGAGACTTCTGTCGAAATATACTACCCCCTTTCCATTCGAATTTTGGTCCTAGCATAAGCTCAAATATAGCATACCTATTAGTCTTGGGACTAATTTGGATTAGTATGTACTTCAGCCTCTAAAAATAAATGCTACGCAGATATCAATTTGGAGTTTTATTATTAGTTGATGATACTCTCCCATGGGATAATCTCTGGCAGGTGAAAATGTGCTAATAGAGAAACAAGGGAGATACAAAAAATTCTTGAATTTTCATGTGCTTGCTATTCATAAACTGAGGATGATGATCAAAAGCGCGTTCGGAAATGGGTTTTTTTTTTTTAGGAATACATCCTTAGAACATTTTTTTTAAAATAATAATTAAGTATTACAATTAAAAACACAGCATTTATAGTAGAGAATAAAACACTCAAATAATAGGTAAAGAGTTGGACATAAAACATCAAACCTTACTTTTGACAAAAATTAACCCCAACCTCTTGGTTGAAAGAACTGATGAGGGTAACCGAAGTACGATAAGGCCCAGTTGGTTAGTACTCACAAATGCCATCACCATTTAAGGGTGCAATTTGGGTTAGACAACCCGAAAAAATTAAGACTTGGGCAAAAAAATTTCAATTCGAATTGAATTCCGAGAAGCCTTAGGTTGAGGCCTCGGATTTTTGAGCTCAACTCGAACCCAACAAATTTTAAAATATATATATAAAGCATTAGTCATTAGGGTTTTGGCTTTTTACCTCTCCATGCGCCTCTTTGTCTCTCTCCCTTCTTCTCTGTCTCCATCTCTCAGCCTCTCTCAGTCTTGATCTGTGTCGAAGACCACGACAAAGACCAGCCTTGATCTGCGCAAAACCTTTGTGGCTAGGGCATCTCAAATCTGGTGGGTGTGGTGGCAGTAACAGTGGCGACAATGGGCATTGGCTGTGGTCGTTTCTTCGATATACTCGAGATCTGAGATTGGCTTTCTACTGTGCACAAACACTAGAACTCGTTTGTAATGGCTGTGTGCTGGTGAGGTGTTGGCCTGGTGGAGAACTCCCCTATTCTCTGTTTTTTTTCTGCAATTTTTAGGTAATTTTGCTCTGCTAGTTGGTTGTCGTTGATGCTTGCTAATTTTTGTTCTTTGTTGCTAAGTAATCTTGTTACTAATTTAGAGGAAATGAATTGATATGCTTATCAAGATTGCACTAGAACTCGAATTCAACCTGTTACCCGAAATCAAAAAACTCGAATTCAATCCGAGTCCGCTCGAATTAAACTCGAGCAGTGCTCAAGTTGAGTTTTTCAACCCGAGATAGGGTTAGGATTAAAGTTAGAGTTGAAAATTATATACTTAAGATTGGACTAGAATTGACTGTCCAACCCGCCCAAGTTGCACCCCTATCACCGTTGTACCATGAATGATCCATCTATAACAGCACGATCAAGACTCAATTCATGTCAGACGTGTGACCCTATTCAATTCATCCACTGGTTCCCTTTGTGAAAGCTGCAAGAGTCCTATGATAAACCTACCTCATCACGACACCCCCCCCCCTCTCTCTCTCTCCCCACAACACACACACACACAGAGATGCTCTATTTCCAGGTTTGATTTCCAAATCCAGGAAAGCAGGGTTACTCAGAAAACTGAACACATTATCATAATATCAAAGAGTAACAAAAAAATGATTTACCACAGTAATTGAACAGTAATATAGGTTTTGCCCCAACATTCCTGTCAAATACCACACTAAAAATGAATTGAACAGAAAAAAAAAAAAAAGCAAAGCAAAGCATAAACTAATTATGGTCATTTTTTATATAACCAATGAACAAGGCAAAAATATTTGGACTACAAAGAATAAGATTAAAGAATGGATACATTAACCAGCAAAGCAGTTAAATTTCCCGCAATATTCTAGACGGGCAAAAACATCCTGAACCCCAGAATCAATGCCGTGGTGTGTGCAGGCGAGGCCTATTACAGAAAATGCGGCCATTGGCCTTCACGAATGCTGCAATGGCCAAACTCAAGCTCGCCCACATAATTGAAAAGAGCAAGTGCCAAAGATCATATCGAACTGCAGAAATATCAACGCAAAGCCAGGTGCTGTAGATTAGCGAATTTGCATCAATGTTGCATGGAAAACCTTTAATTTTGATATATTACAAGAAGACAAATGCATATCTCAGATTAGCAAAAAATGGTATTGTAGTATTTTTTGGATGTACAAATAATGCTCTTATATTGGAAGGCTAGTATTTGCCTAATCAACAAAAGTTTTGAACTTAAAGCCAACCAGAAGTTTAGGGAATCAGTAAACCATATTGAAATGTTATGGGCAGAGTATCAAGCAACTTCATGCTCCAACCTTGAAAGACCAAGGACATCATCCACTTAGACCCCATTTGAAAAAAGCTAAATGACAGTTTTTTTTTGTTTCAATTGGTCAGAAAAAAGGCTTCACAGGGTGTTTGCATGTGCGAGTGTGTGTTTCCTTTCTCCATAAAATTTCTTCCATGAAAACCATTTCCTCTGTACTACAGGAATGCCCACAAAAAAAAAGTCCACAATTGAATTGATACTGTACTCTTTACACGATTGTCACGATTCTGTTTATGATTTATCATATGTTAGGGTTTGCCTCTTATAATTTAGAATACTTAGATCTTTAGAAAAAGCAATCACCTATACAAGCAGCTAGGCTCACTGCCTTAAGTCCCCTACATTTCTGACAACTATGGACAATTGTCAGATAAGAAAGCTCTGATGAAGTAGGTCTTTCCACCTACATCTTTACTAAATATAAAACCTCAGCACATGATTAAAATTCTTAATAGATTTTGTTTAAATGATTGAGAAGTTTAGTTATCAGAAATTAAGCAAGCCATTAACACTTTTACAGTAAGAAGCTTTTATTTGACAAATCTTATCAAGGGAAAATCCAGTTTCTCTTTATTTAAGCACAAGATACAACCTTGATACTAACTGAAAGGTCATTGCAAAGGGAGCAATGGCATCAGTCGAGCTGTCAAGCCTGCAAGCATTGGTTTCAAGTCTAAGGGCAACCTTTTCATGTGAAAAATCCATAGGTTAAGCCTGTAAGCAATCCAATTCTCCCAGGCCCCCAGCATAGCAGCACGTCACATTGTCAGGAGAAAAATTGTCTTCTTTTGGACTGAGCTTTCTATTAATAAGAACGTATGTTTATTGCAGCCTCATATTTACCCAAAAAAAACGTTATAGCCTAACGAGCAACCAAAAGGCAGACATGTTCTTCTTGGCAGTAACTTGCTCATGTTCACAAAGTCTATAGAACCAGTGGTTCCATAAACATGGTTTGAGTACGACACTATACTGAGACATGTACCAACGTGCATGATATGCTGTCTCACCTTTTACCGAGTTTACACAGTTCCTTGTTTCTGTGAGTTTAGCTAGTTATTTTGAAACTTCTTGACGGAATTTTATTGTAAAAGAAAAGACCTATAATTGTGGTATAATCCCAAAAAAATGGAATCAAAAGGAATCTCACTTGAAAAGGCGGCAAAACAGGACAAAATGTATGCCAAAGAGTAGGAGACATCAATCATGGGGCCTAGACTTCAGTTGAGTGTTACCGAGAGCATGTATTTCATTATTGGAAGCAAGTTATGGTGTGTTCAGAAAGGATGTAGAGTATCTATACTGTGGAAATGTGTGATTATGGCAGTTTTGGTTGGAAAGGAATGACAGAATTTTTTAAGGAAAAGAAGAAATTGAGGAATTTCTTTGGACAGAGCAATGTTTGTGGCTTTCCTTTGGACTTGGACTACAAATGAGTTTAAGGATATGTCCTTTTATTTTCTTAGTATCGATTGGATAGCTGCATGTAACTAGTGGACTTATCATGTTTTACAGAGATGTAATGTTTTTTCTTTGATGGATTTTTCTTCTTTTTGAATTATCATAAGGTGGATTTCTTGTGCACCCCTTTTGTACAATCTTTTCAATTAATGAAAGTTTTGTTTCCTATTAAAAAAAAAATGATGGGGTCTGGCCAGTTTGAATTGCAAATAGCATGCTATGCGCAAAAGATGTTTTTTTTTTTTAATTTTTCACTATAGTCTATTATAAAATATTGAGCCTCTTTAAAAAGTGGACCATAAAATATTAACTACTTATCATCTTTTGTGCCGATATTGTTAAGAGCTTGGCATACATTGTTTCTCCTATTCCTTAACAGTTCAAGCTTCTTGGGCAATGGATAATCTATCATGTAATCAGTACTTTGGTTTCACAACATCTAGTATTCAAGTTTCAATCCAGTATTCTCTCTTTGCTTGCATGTGTGTGAGAGGGTCGTGTGAAAAAGGTGTCGAGAGCTGGATATAAATTGTTTGTCCTATTGCTTAATTTTTTAAGGTTTTGGAGGGTTCATGGTCAAACAAATATAGGAATTTCCTATTAATAAAGCCAAATAAAAGCCAACTTACCCCGCCTCAGTGACATCATTGCGAGAAAGAACCCAGCCATGATCAGAGATAAAGCCAGAGGAAAGGACTGCAAGAAAGTGGAGAATGAGATTATTGTGTGTAACATCTACTAAACAAATAATTTATAACAACTTCAGAGGCTTCTGTAATTAATTTTCCCTGGAAGACAATCAGAAAGGAAAGAAAGGAACCGGTCTTTTATCTTTTCTTCTCTGTGCTACAAGCTACAACACAAAGCCTTTACCACTTAATTTTTTCCTCTAGAATTCCTCCCACACCTCAACACCAAAAGGAAAAATCTTGGGTTTTTTTTGGTTTGGGTTGGGTGGGTTTGGGGAGGGGGAGGGGTTGTGTGGTGGGAGGACTGGAATCGGTGCTCCACAGCTGGGATGACATTATAGAAACAGACACGCCAAGGTGAAAAATACATGACATGTGCGACCACCTTTTGTGATAAGTGCATGGTATATATTCATCTCCCAATAATGCTGGATTTTGTTTCATTTTACTCCCAATAATGCTGTATTTTGTTTCACTTTACTCTTGGATTTAACTGGGAAGTTGTTAGACGTGGTTTCTAATCCTTGCCAACAATCAACACAATAGGTTTATTATCTTTTTGCAGGCAAGTCAGTCATTGTTAATATAATAGCATGAGCTGAAGAGCTGGAAAGTGATAATCAGTGGTTGCCATAGTAGATAGTAACTGCAACTGCTTCAGCAATATAAATAAAGTTATATGTCAAACTACCATAGGAGTGTCTGGTTGCCTGTTGAAACTTGATCAACCATGCACTAACCCCAACTATGTATTATTTTGCTGTGTGAATCTTTTGTGTCTTGGATTCATGATCATAGATGTTGCTTAAGGTTATACGCTAGCTGATGCAATGTGCCACGCATGAAAAACAAAGCTCTAACCAAAATGCTGGAAGCTTTGAATAAATAATGTAAACACAATGCTGAAAGCTTTGTATAAACAGAAGTAAACAAAATGCTGAAAGCTTTGAACATATAGTAATTCAAGTGTATTGTAACCACTCAAAAGACAGAAGTAGACTATGTAATGTATATACTGCCAGATTAATTATTTGCACCAGAATAAACAGGAGAGATACTGTTCGCAGAAATAATAATTGTTTGCATTATACTCACAGCGATAGCCTCTATGCCTCCTTTATGAGATGTAGCAGCCATATCCCGGGAGACAGAAACAATGTAATGTCCTTGCAGTAGATCAATTGCATCCTTCACATGTGTGACAGTCAGGAAAATGATTATCAGGATGAAAAACAGAAAACTTTCAGAAGATTGAAATAAGATAAAGATAGCAAAGCTAGCACCTAGCAGTGAATGCAAATTGAGATGTCAAAAAAAAAATGACACCCAAACAAATCAACGTTTGTTCAAAAGTCAGAACACATATGAGGATATGAGACATTTATCCCAAGAAAATTCCAACAATTTGAAGACAACTGTCACAAATTGCTACATCATTTACTATAAATGCTTTTGCAATCACACTTGCACACACACAAAGAAGGCCACAGAATGTATTCCAGAAAAATTATACTCACGACTACGTTCAAATATACTGGATAAATAATAACTGGCATGCTGGAAAGTGAATTTTACGGAAACCAAATTTTAACAATAAAAGTCAGAAGGTGAATTCTAAAGCCCCAACAGCAAAAGGGACCCAAAAAAGCTTTGTTAATCTACTACTTTGGTGCTACAATTTAACTTGCTAATATAAACAAACAGAAGAGGTATACCAACCTGTTTTGTACCATCACAAAAGTTATTTAGGTAATAGCGCATAAGGGCATTCCAGCCATCTTTAAGAATCCCTTGGATTGTGCGCTGGCCACATCTACAAATACTCCAAACATGAGAATCATACAAAAAACTAACATTTCCAGAACAGCTTTTAGACAATCATAAATTCCTTGCACTGATACTATTTAAGGCTCATAAAAAATAGATCATGCTTCGGTTTTGACCACAGCCTGTACTACAGTAGTTTGCAAATCAGCAAGGGCTATTACCAACACAAGGCCTGGAAATTTGGGGAAAAAAAACTTTACACATTCTGGACAGAACATATTGATCCAGCTGCCACAACAGTTATCTACTGATTGACGGGAGGTCCACAGTCTGATACCAAACATGACAATTCTTGCATGACCTAGTTTGAGGAAAAACGGAAGAACAAAGAAATAACAACTGTTGTAGATAATGGAAAAGCTAACCCCAAGGGGTAACTAAGATTACCAGGGACCCACTTTAAGAGCTTTAGGGCCTAAGAATGGGTCTCCCCCAGGAACCATCCCCAGGGAATTACCCAGTCCATACGGGATGTGGGGTGGGAACACATAGCCCGGAAAAAATAAAAGCTTCTGTAAAGTATCAACTTGCAGAGAAAATAACACCGAGGGGTAACTACGATTACTGAGGACCCACTTTACGAGATGCATCCAAAGTTTGGAACTCCCGTTGGAACCATCCTCAGGGGAATTACCCACTGCATACGGTAATGTGGGATGGGATGGGAATACAGGTGTCCAAGAGGATTAAGTGGGTTCTAAGAACCTGATAACCCCTTCTTAGCGGCAATAATAATAAAAAATAAATAATAGTAATAATTGAAAATCATTTCATGAGCTTCAATCGAACAACATATTCCCACGTTAAGCAAAAAAAGCATAAGCACCAATGTTGCATGGACCCAATGCTATAGAAAATGCGTGGAAAAATTACCTGACAAAATCTCCTTTCAAAGCAGGGGTACCAGAGTACTGAATGCTGATCTCATCCCCATGATTAGCCCACACTGGAAATATAAAATAAATGAGAAGGTAGAAAGTCTAAACCCAAACGATCTAGGAAACTTCCACCTTCTAGGAAAACATAACGGCCCAATAACAATGAAAGAAGCATAAACAAATTAGTGAAGGCAGACAATGGTGAAAGAACTCACAAATTTTGAAGCTTTCATCAAAATTCGGATGCGTGCCAATAGTTTCTTCAGCATCAAAAATACCAAGCCTTCTAAGTTGAAACTCTAACATTTTTCGACCAATCATGCTCTGCATCCATAGCTCATAGTCATCAAAATGAACAAAAAGATTCGACAGTGTGTGTGCATCCATCTGAACACATTCACACCAAATCCACCTACAGAAATTTTTTAGGTACAAATAACAATAAATCAAACATCCTACTCATCAATTTTTTTACTATTATTCGCAATGAGTGCCCATAAGAAAACAATATCTGCGTAAAAGATATAAAACCAAAAAAAATAAATACATGGATTGTCTTTGCCACCTTTAACAAATCTACAACTTAAACCATTTCCAATGGTTGACAAATTCGTTACACCAAAAGTAATATCCTAATTTATTTAGTTCTTAATTTTGTTTCATAAAGACCTTGCAATGGAATTTCTCGGATCTTCCCAAAGTTTAGCAACATAACACAAACCATGGAATGAATACAATAGTGATTCTTGTGAAACTTGAGATTTGTAAGATTCTCAAAGTAAAATAAAGAAAACAATCCATAGATGGTATCCAACATTGCAGTACAAAGGAACAACACTAATACTAAAATGTCTGCAATTACCGGCTACAACACATTAAAACACAGATGAAGGATATCCCTCTGATTGAAAATACACATACCTGGGTGACGTTTGTACGGTCTAAGCAATCAATACAATTGGTCCTTACAACTCCAAGTTGCCCCTCAACTTTCTCACCTTTTTCATTTAACAACAGATACCTATAATCAAGACATATGAAGAAAGACATACAAGAATGAGTATAAAATCAGGATCCATATATAAATGAAGGCGAACCATTGCTAACATAAAATGATCATTGAATCAATACTATTTAAATCAGTCAGTGAAAAGAACAAAAATAATTAACAATTCAAAATCTGTAAAAATAAAAGAAATTCATATCTCAGACCAAGCAATTAAACACTTAAACAAGCCACCCATTTTAGCTAAGATCATTTGTAAAACCCGAACACGCATGACAAATATATAATATTTATCATAAGCATATTCACATGTGACATGCATGCCTAGGATTGACAATTAGTATTTAATTATGAATAACGATATGAGACCTGGATTTGAACGACGAATATTTTAATAATCAGAGATAATTTTATGAAAAATGATTATAGGGGGAATTGTGTTATTTAAAATGTGAATAGTTAAATACAAACATTGATATGTGATATGATATTATTATTTTATGTACGTCAGCGCATGTGGAATTAATCGAATGACAAGCATGTGACATCAATTTATTGCTATATAAAAAATAAAATGTGTTAGTATGTACAAAGAGTCGTTAAGACTCCAAAATACGAATTTAATGGTTTACAAATATTTTTGAATATATATCTATATTACTTATAAAAGTTAGTATCTACGAAAATTTTTTGATTTTCTATTTTATCCCTAATTATTATAATAAAGTCAATTATACCCACCTATATATTTTCATCTAATTTTTTTTTTTTTACATTTATTTGACTTTTAACTTATTTTGGACTCTTTTATAAGGACTTAAAAATTCTTTTGAACTCGTTTATTAATAGTTAAGTTACATACAATTATCTATATCTATATGAAGCAAGGATCGAAATATCGTTTCGAAGTACCGTTTCGATCAGCTCAAAAACGGAAACGTTTCGAAAACACAATGGAAACGCAGAA
>CM042190.1:25515888-25535695 GCA_023539305.1 Ilex asprella
TATATAAATACATATTTATCATTGCATTTTTATATGAAATTAATGTATACATAATATGTGTATATATAAAAAGATATATAGACAAATAAGATAAATCTCAACACAAATAATTAACTTTCCATCCACTTTCCTTCCAATTTTGGAGAGATTGATTTTGGTGAATTGGAAAGAAAGTTAATTCATCCACTTTTTCATTCTTCCTACTTTCCTTCCTTACCAAACATGATTTTTTATTTATTCCTCCAACTTTTCATCATTCTATTTTTCTATTATACCAAACGGAGCATTAAGACTAATTTGAAATCAAAATGAGCAAGAATATCGAGGTGAATGGACAAAGTGTCTGGAATATTGTTTCAAAAAAAAAAAACTTAATCTAGACAGATCCTCACCAAATTCACCTAAAGCACCAATTATTAGTAAATGATGCAAAGCGGCAGTACGCCAATCAACCACATTACACTACAACCACTAAGCTGCTTACCATAAACCTAACCAGATATTACAAATCTTCAGCAGTTCCCTCTAGTAAGTAGAACCAAGCCACCAACATTGCATAATGTCCTTTGGCCCTCAAATGTTCTATCAATCAAGTTTAAGCATGACAAGGTGGCATGCCACACTTTCACCAAAATAAAATCCCATTACTTGCTAGTATTGGCTCCTAATTCCATGATTTTCATAGAGCTTTCTTCACTAGAAAATTATTTTCATTATTGACAAAAAAGAAAAATAAGGCTTGATTTTTCAACAAAAATTCTTAGATAATATGTGACAATCAATGACACTTACAATTGACATACCCAACGACTACGGTTGGTGCAATTAGTGAAAAAGTTTATGCCCTCCACTGACTCAAACACCACCCCTCCCACCCCCATAAAAAAGACAGACAGAGAGAGGGGGGCAAGAAAAAATACGGACTCAACTCCTTGGAAACAGAGGATATGAAGTCAGATGCACAGGCAATTAGCAAAATATAGATCATTCAGCCCAGCAAAAGTAAGAAGTAGGAAAACAATTGTTTCTAGTGATACAAGAGCTTTTATGTTAGGTAACCTCAAGTTTGGGGTAGCTTAAGGTCTCTAAGCTATCATTATAGGCTTTCCAGTCAAAAAGATTTCTCATCTTTTGCTGCCTCTCCAGCACCAAGATCATAACATGGTGATAAGCCACAATAACCAGGAATATATTTGACTACAAGGACAGCAAACTTAGGCCAAATCAACATGTGTTGTAATTCTTTCTGAGCTATCAAATTCCCAAAATCAACAGATCCAAGCCAACCTTTTTGTGTCTCTAATAGATCCTACCAACTCATCATTTGGAAGGACTCTCCACAGTTGAATTTTGGGTACAATGCTGTGCTGGCCTTTCAACTAACAGCTAACTAGCTAAATTCCTAGAGTGCCCCTCTGTGATAACAAAAATGAGCAAACACAATGAATCTGGGTAGAGCAACCCACCTCAATGTTATATTGACGTCATATGAGAAATAAAGACCAGGAGTCCTCTCTGCTACATTTAGCAGCCTAGAAAATTCATTCTCCATCCTTTTCTGCAAAACAAGGATGCAACATTCAAAACAGCAAACACTTAGGAAAGCAAAAAAAACAGCAAACTACAGCATTTAACCTGTTCATCAGGAGAGTTCTTGAGAGAATGATCACAAGGAAAAATTTTCAAGGATGAAACTTTGAAGATAGGATGCCCTAGGTACGATCCGACACATTCGCGTTCTGCTACAACTATTAAATACGATCCTGCAAGCACAATAAACATATAATAACATCTGGAGTGATGCCACTTGAAAGTAAAATGCTAACGGAACTACACAATGAATAAGAATTTCAGATTCAACAAGACTGTAAGGGTCTCCAGGCTGACTTTATTAACAGGCATGAATTCACAACATCATATAGGTGTCGGATTTTCTCATTTTTATGTCATTTATTTTTTATTTCATGATGTTATATCCTTTTATTTAAAGCTGCTCACAAGATGGATTCTGGATGATCAGATTTACGTGCATATGTAAAGATCATCATAAGAAAGCTTTGTATCATGAGCAAGTATCTTAAAGTCAAGGTCTTTAATTTCTAGTTATTTAGCTGATCAAAGTTCAACTCAATAACATGTCCGCATATAGTTCTGTATCTTCTCATCTTCAACTTTTCCATTTCGAAGTGCTAGTTCTATTCACTGAAAATATTTAGAGTTGATCATGCCCATAGTTGGTGAAACCTTATATAGATCTTGGTGAATGGGTCCTGATAAGCTATCATCAACGTCTCTTTAAAAATTCCAAATTGTTAGATGTTTCATAAATCTTTCCATAAATTCGATTCATAAGCACTTTCAGTGCCAACAAGACAAGACATTTAATAACTAATATATTCCTTTATGAAGTGAATTTTCTACAAGGAGCCTAATAAATTGTTTCTTTCATTTATTGGGTGTCCTTTTTATCATCAATCCAATGATGCATTCACAGAAATCCTGTGATGCATTACAGAGCCTCAAACGGGATCTTAAGGCTGTCCTACGATCAAGTTGGTGGGCTTGGGTTTCGACTTTAGAATTTGTTGATGAGAAGTTGGTATCAGGACTTCATGAGAAATTTGGAATTGAATTGGTTGTGATAGAAGCTGACATTGGTCTGGAAAAGAAGAATCCTGGGGGCAGGATTTCCCAGGCAGCAAGGCAATAACCAAGGGTTTAGGCTAAAAATTGGGTATGTAGGGTAAGGATTTTTGTGTCAATTATTTATGGCTGTAATTGCTTGCAGCAATTCTAGAATTAAAATCAAATCAAAAAAACTTTAGAGAGCCTCAAGAGACTAAGGAATTCCTAAACTAATAAAAACTTAACTAATCCAAAACAAGAAAAGGACTACAAAAGACCGACTATAAGTTACAATCTCTAAAGTATACCTACTCTGTTATTTTACCAAAGTATCCTTGGCTTCAAATTTCTGAATCCTATAGCTTAGAGTGTATCAAGTGACTCCAACGGTGGAACCCATCAGTCCACTGAAACAGGTCGCATGGGTTTTTCTCTTTGTTCCTTTTCCAAGCATAGTCTTTAAGGGTTTGATTCCACATTGACATGATTCTAAGAGTTTAAAACCAAGATGTCTTCTATAAAAACCTTTCCAATTTAACACTCATTTTTATTTTAAAAATTAAATCAAATTTAAAAACATTATCTGATATTATTTTCTATCAATCCACATCTTTTAAACTATTACTCAGCTAATGTTGTAACCCAGAAACATACAGAACCCATAGCCCGGAAACATATACCACCAATTCAGCACCCACTATTACTGTATCTCTGGGTCAAGGTAAATCTTAAGTTGCTATATTTGTATTATTATTCAGCTCATTAGCACAAAAAATCGTATGAAGTCACTTTTCAGTATATAAGATCAAGTAAGCACAAATGAATATTATAAGCAAAAGTTTGGAGGTGTGGATACCATAAGTCCAGTCAAATAGCAACTAATATACTACTTCAACACTTCAAAGTCATGGATCTACAATAATAGCAAAAAACATTGTGGGTGCTTAATTGTACTCTTGCCTGCCAACAGCTTCAGCATCCCAATCACACCAAAGATTGTCTGAATTTTAGGAACACGAACAGAGCTGCACTGTGGAATGTCATCTAGAGAACACAAGATACGTCTAGCATCAATCCAACAAGCAAACATAGAAAATACCAAAACCAATAGTCTACAATCATGTCAAACAAGTAGTAAGATTAAGCAACCAACCAATAAATTTTGTTGACCCCTCCACCCGGCTGATTTCCAAACAGGGACCAGAAGATCCATCAGTGGGCTCAATTACATATTGATCTGGAAATTCCCAGAGCCGCATTCTTGTGTATAGCTTCTGCGCCGGATCTGCCTTCTCCATCATTATTGAGATTAATCTCTATTGACACAATTACCCAAAATAACCAATCAGTTTCTCCAGTATTAGGGAGAAAATAAAATGACGATATGTCAAGCATGTAAACGTAGAATATAATAATGAATGAAGAGACACGATTGATATTACTGTGTTTCAGGTTCTTTAAACCTAAATTCAAATGACACTTTTCTTTTGAGCCAAAAAAAAAAGAGATAAACGGTGAACACAACCAGAGCTTTCATCCTAAAATACAGACCCATGCGACTATAAACAAATCACAAGGTGCTTGAATTGCCAAAAATTTATAACAAACAATCATACACGTAAAAAATGAGGAATGGATAGGCAAGAAAAAATTCACTCAAACTCATATATCTCTCACCAAAACAATACACAAACTGCTGGTCGTTGTTCAATTATTTGTTTTATTGTTTGTGTTTTAGCCCATTTTTTTCGTCCTCATCCCTTGTCAAAAATATAAAATCATAAACTCCTTTTTCCATTGAATGTTTCTTATGTATGAACTATCCATCTCACTATTCGATTTCTGAACCAAATAACCAATTGGAAGGTCACAGGACGCGTATACTTTCACCCTTTCTTATCCAATTCTAACAAATTCGACTTTTATTATGGCATATATCCGATCTATCTCTCCCAGAATGCAACAAATATCACTTTTCACCAACGGATTGCAGGATCTATGCAATCAATTATTTACATAGCTTGCCAACACTAGTTGTAGCATTCTAGAAAAGGAGAGAGAGAATAATACTAAATCAGGTTGTTGTATCTACACATACATAGATTGCTTAGCGGAGGGAATCATTACCTGGTCTAAGTAATGGATTCAAAAGAACGAGATCCAAATTGCAGAGTCTGTGACGAATCTGAAATCGATCTTGAAAAAAGATCGAACTCGGAAGAGCACAAATGGCGTGAATTTGCAGGTGTGTGTCTTTTGCGAAATCGAATCAACCGAGCATGGAAAGGAAACGAACGAGTCAAACGGAAATTTGGGCGAACCAGACGGAGCCTTGGGCGGAAAAATCAAATTGAAAAATTGAATTGAACAGTGTAGGTGCTTGTTATTACTTGATCACATCTTGAACTCCAAATTACAAAGTCATCCCAAAAACAATATTAATTACATTCCGACCCCTAAAATTTGTCACTAAATTGCATAGATCCCTCAGATATGAGAATTTACATTTCAACCTTATCTCATTAGCATCAAAAAGACTACCGACCGCCGAGACAGCGTATACAAATTGCTAAACAATCTTATCTTAGGTATTGAACAACCTTCAAATTTTATATAATAAATCTATCGCTCTTTCTCTCTCCTATTAACAATTCAAAATTACGTCGTCGACTTTGCCCTACCCTACCATCAAAACTCTCAACACGACCACCTAAGTCACATCCACCTCCAAACCTAGCTCCCACACCTCCTAAGCTTGCAACCCCACTCTCAAAAATCATCATCACCTACAAGTCGTTATAATTTTTCTCATCAAAATTATGTTGAAATGATATAATTTTAATGATCTTGTAAATTAGGCACACGCTTCAAACTTCAAGGCATGTTTGGTTTATGGGTTTACATAGCGTTGTCTATCTATTCTTTAATGGAATTTAAATTTAAGCTTACAGGATTTAATTTTATTAACGATCATACAAAATTTGGAGATTTTTACAAAGAAATTAATTATTTTCAAATTAGTTATTGAGTTGTGGGACTGTTTTGTGTCAAACTTTTTGCTAAGAAATTTGAGTTCAACCTGAATGCTTGCAAGTATCTATCGTGCTAAACTAAAATAAAAATTTAAATTCATCTCAAATTTTGCCATTCAAAACTAACCGAACTTAAACATGTTTAAACTCGACTTGTTCAATTCAATTATTGTCCGCGCTTTAGCTATGGATGAATCTACGCATTAAAAGTATCCATTTCTTACTAGCTTCAATCATCTGCTATGGCATGTTGGTTGGTTAATGAATCATCCCTGTCAACCCGAAATTTATACCATTAGAGCCAGATATAAGTGGTATTAGGAGGTAGGATAGAGTAAATTAGTATGTGAGATCCACTTATACTTTGTTTTGCAATTTAAACACCATACTATTTTTTGGGTCCTTTTTTTCAACCCGGTAGCAATATAACTATGTACATGAGTATATTCAATACCATAATAGGTGGTATAATATAGCGGTATTATTCCCACCAATGGTATTAGCTATAAAATATACATAATACCCCTTTGTATACATCCCCATATACTATCTAAAGGTTAAAACTATCTTTTACTACGAAAAAAGTGACCAAAATTTTCTGTTGTGGTATGTCCCACTTAATTCGTTGATACTCAAATAAACAATAAGTGGTATTGAATTTGTATTTAATACTAGTACTAATTTTTCTTTGGATAAGTTTGGTATGATACCATTATCAAGAAATGCTAGCACCAGAGACAAATAAAGTACATTAAAAACAACGTCATTTTGTTAAATAATAATGTCATTTCATGCAAAACGATGTTATTTTAGTCACAACCACAAGAAACATTTTTCTTCGCATTACATGAGAAAATAGAAGAGTAATTACTAAAATAGAAATGTTTTATTGATGTCAAATCAACAATAACATAGTAGTAATGAAAGCACACATAAACCTTATAATCATCCGGTTTGCCAAAACGATAACAAATAACAGTATTAATCAAACATGGCCGAAACAAAAGCCAGTTTAAAATCCAAGTACTGATGACAGATAAATAGAAATATAAAGTCTCTCTCTCTCTCTTCCAAGAGCATACTCAATATATATAGTCTTCACAGCAATGCTTCAAATTATCTTCCTCTCTAGTCTTCATCACTATCCGGCGGCGGCATTTTGTTCAAATCCCTGTCCCATGCACGTCGACCTCTCGGCATGTCCTCTTCCTGTCCAGCGGTTGCAGCATCCTCCGCAGCCACTCTTCCCTCCTCCGCAGCCTCTGCTACTGCTACTGCCGCAGCGGCAGCCGCCTCAGGGTCATCTCCTCCTTGGGGGAGTAAGTCTTGAAACTCTTCGCGGTTGAACACCGGTGGTGGGTATGCCCCTTTCCAGCCACGGTCAGGATGACAACGCATGTGTCCAAACAATGCTTTGTTGGACTGAAATCTTTTCCCACACTCACTGCATTGGTGGGGAGGAGGTGGGGGATCATTCAAGTTTTGAAGTTCTTGTCTTTTGGCTCCAGATTGTGAGCCTGAGCCTCCTTCCCCCACCGCAGGACCTCTCTTCCTCATTGCCATGCCACCCAGAATTAGCCTATCTCCCCCACCACCACCAGCACTATCACCACCAGCCACCACCGCAGCCGCTCCTGCCGCTGGAAAAAAGCCCCCTACGCCGCCTCTTCCTGCCGCAGTTCCACCCGAACCGGAAGATGATCCCCGGCCATGTTGGGGAGGATTGAAGCCTGAAAAAGGTGGTTGGAGACCAAGTAAAGGCCAATACGGCACAATAGGTGGCCTGGGAGGATTGGGCTGTGGTCCTCCGGCTGCACCACCTCGGCGCTGCGGAGGCGGGGCAGGGGCATCCTGACGCCTGGGGCTAGGTGCACCACCCTGCCTGGGGGAGTTTCCTTGATCAGAATCACCTGCCCCATCGCCAGAGTTGGACATTGTCGTCGATGATGAAGAGCACGGGTTGAGACATGGTGGGTTGGGTGGTTATTTTATACTGGTGGGAAATTTTTGAAATGGCAGTTATGTTCTAGTGAACCGTTGTTTTCTAACAACGGACATGGCTTATTCGGAAAGTGGTGTTTCTTCATCTAAGACCGTAGGTGGGGATAGATTACGAGTATGGACGGTCCAGATAGGCTCATCTTTGACGGATTATGAAGAGGTGCATGGACGTTCTGCTGATGAGTAGTATAGAGTCGTGACACGTACCGTATCATGGAGGCAGGAAAATAACGGTTAAACCTTGATTATGGTTTGGTTATTCAAGTGCCAAAAATGCCCTGTCATGACGAGGGAAATTTTTTTTTTTTGATCATCAACCTAACACTACCTCTTGAAAGAGGTAGGTCAGGTGAATCATTATAAACACACTTACACACCTAAAGTTATCCGATGTGGGATAGCCCAGTCCCCCGACACTCCGACTGATTACCATACCGCAGGCCTAGTGGCCCAAGAGTGTGAATTTTCAGCCCAACACTGAACGCCCCAATGAGGAGGCCATTGGCCGTTCTTTTTGATCATCAACCTAACACTACCTCTTAAAAGAGGTGGGTCAGGTGAAGCATTATAAACACACTCATACACCCAAAGCTTTCTGATATGGGATAGCCCGAGAGAAATTGAAATTTACCTGATCAGGACCAAAAATATTTTTAATTGCCACGTCACAGTGTCAAATAATGTGCACACCAGATTGATTAAAGACTATCACAACACTAATTTGTGGCACATACAAATCAATTTTTTTTAAAAAAATTGACAAATTGATAGGTAATAGGTATTTATTAGTAATGTATACTACCGGACATTGTCATGTAATGTGTTATACGTAATGAAAAAAAAAATCATTCTACGAGTCATTTGGTGGCAATATGATCTTTTTTTTTTTGGTTGCACTTTTTCAAAAGTAATACTAGATTAATTAAAATATGATTTTATTAAGAACTTAATAATGTGAAGGTATCAATTAAGACAATTGTTGAAATTGTGAGGTCCGAACTATATTAATATGCTACTTGTACTCATAATATTGATATCATTTGTTGACTTCATCGATTATTGTCATTATGCGAAAAAAATTCTTTATTGGTGCCTGATAGGTACGCTAATAGATTGAGTCGAAATCCTACCAATGCATATGGGTTCCGATTTGAGCGAGAGTCCAGACAAGGAAGACAATAACATCTTAACCGAAAACTCTATTGCTCTAAATAATGGGAAATTTTTTTTGAAATTCAATCAAATTGATCGAATATCTCATCATCTGTTAGGTGGGCCAATTGACCGACCGAATTGGGGGCTGAGCGTCCATGTCACATAACCTTTCTCTAGGGGTCTTTTGATTTTATTGTAGGTCCTAACATTTATTAGAACTCACTATCTACTCAATAGTTGTGATTGATGAAATCAACAAATAATATAAATATTTTTAAGTCTAAATAGCATTTCTCCGCCAAATTATGTTCAGACCAAGATATAAGTCTAGCAGTAGAAGTGCATCCATGTTTATATTGTTGACTAAAGATGGAATAATATGCAGCAAGAGCAGTATCCTACGAACTATGAATACTCATTTGCAGAGTTCTGATGATCAAATTTACTTTATATCCATCCGAATCTTCGATCAGCATAAAAACACCCACCAACAGTGGATTTTACAAACTGATTTTTGAATTTGAATCCGTGATGTAAAACAATGTTGAGATAAAATATTGTGAGACCTTTCAACAATTTTAACTTGCTAGTACAATAATTGAATCATCGTCATTGTCACCACCATTACTGCCAAGAGCTACAAATTTATCTGCTGAAATTTGTATTCATATGTTTCTAGCAAATATTGTTCTATGCTTCTATGGCCTTTTTCCTGCTCCCTTAAGGATCCATATATTAAAAACTCTACAGGACTGGAAAATGAACCAACTTTCTCAGAACTTTTGGATCAGAATTGTTTCAGGATTTGTGACATAAACAAGTCAACCTATCTCCCACTTTGGAGCAGCTCTATTTTTCTATTTGATCTCTCCGAATGCCCAAACCTCAGTCCTAAATTTGCTGCAAGTTGCCAAAGAGGGGTGCTCTTGGCCCAGGGATAACAAGAGATAGAGAGAGAGAAGAGTACTTGACGTGCATTGAGCAAGCAACCGTTTTTCTATTTGACCACGCGGACACAGTTTATCCATAGTAATGTAAAGACTGCTCCCCTACAATGAAATTTATTGCCCACTCTGGCCTCGTGAGGCAGGCCCCTGTGGTTGCGAGCTGGAGCTGCCACAAGTTATGACTAGAACAATTTGGAGGGGGGAGGGAGAGGAAAAAGAAAGAATGGCGGAGCACACCAAGCAGGAGCAGCGAGCAAGTACTTTGTAGGCCAACAGCCCAGTGAACCGGGAAAGATGAATCATCTGGAGCACGAAGGTCTTGTTGCTATGGTCATGAACAGAATGAGTTGTTTGTTTAATGCAAAACCGTGCAACGTTGAAGTAGCTATCTTTGGTTAACAGAGGGCGAAAAACAACAATGCCTAACCACATCCATAAATTGAAATAAAATGCCATTTGCACTGAACAGAATACAAAATTATAAAGGAAGATGAAAATCTCACAGATAAAACTTTTGCATTTGACCAAGAGATCCAACCGATAAATAAGGGACCAAAAAGCCCTAGCAAGTTGAACTAGTTCACAGTATTAATCCAGTACACCATGAATTTTCATTGCTGAGCAATGAGAGAAAAAAAAAAAAAGGTACACTTAGCAATATAATAGACAGGAAAAACTATTTTATGTCATGCAAATGATTTACGATACAGATTGTGATAGCGTATGTACAAGGCACTCAAATCTCTTCCTTTTATTTGTTCTTGACCCAGGGACATAAAAGTCCAAACAACCATTATCCACCCCCAGGGTTCCCCAAAAGCCGCTCCACAGCAGCATGAACATTCCCTGCAGTGGCAATCAGAGCCCGTATATTTTCCTGAGTGTCAAAGAACCCCATTTCTTGTAGCTGTGAGAGCTGAGTAGCATACTGTTCTTCCGGGGGAACTGCAGTACAATGTAAATCAGGAAAACGAGTTGATGGACAAAAAATACGTGACCAATTAAATAAGGTAAATGAGTTGATGGAAGATAAATAAGCAAATAAAATAAAAGATGAAGGAGAGAATAGTAACCGTTAGATCTGTTCGGAACAGTCAGGCCTCCAGTCCCAAGTCCACCAAACATGTTCATCAACATATCCAACCCTACGTTATCAAGTGCTCCTGGTATCATAAAACATTGGCACTCTTCTGTGAGATAACTAGCCACATATTTGGAGTTGTGTGCGTGGGTGGGTGCGTGGGTTTGTTTATTATTGTACGTGTTCTCTTTTTGAGGGGCGGGGTAAAATAGAAAATTATACTAAGCCTATTCACTACAGGTACCTTAGATGAGGGCAATAGATGGACATCCTGAACTTACTATGAAATACTAAGCAGTTAACAAAAGTTGAGCAAAAGAAAAAAAGGAAACAGGTTTTGGAGTTTCAGACATAAAACGAGATACCTGTCCCTGCACCAGTTTGACCTGGTTCCCTGCAAGAGCACAACAATTTGTTAGCAAACTAAAAACAACTACAGGGGATAACAAAATACAATATGAGAAATACATTATAATAATCCAGACGAAACTACCACAATTCCAAGCAATCTGTCTAATTATTTTTTATTGTGTCAAAAGTTGCTAATAGAAATATAGAATGATCCAAGTTTACATTGATAAAGCTATCAAATTTGGACAACATCACCGGGTTTCTTTAACCAGACATGAGTAAATGGAAAGGCAGGTCCTAACTTACTGGGCTGATGGTTGCCGACCAAGTCGAGACATAAGAGCTTGCTGAAAAGTCAAGAGTTGCTGAAACACATAAATGAATAAAAAGTAAAAATAGAGCAGAATGAAGACACAGGTAGACACAACTTTAACATAAATCAAAAGCATTCAGTAAGTTAGTACACAAGTGAGCAGGCACATGCCTACTTTTGTGTGGCATCTTTGTTCAAAAACTTAGCAAAAATCAACCCCCCACCCCAAAAAAAAGGTGTAATCCCATCTCCCTTTCCACATTTTGGAATTTATGATACTTCAGTTCTCATTATACTATCCACACTGCAGATTTTAAGGATGTATGCCAGGAATTTCAAACAACTCAAAGAGGTTGGGGGTGTTATCCACCTTCAAAATAAAGCCAACAAACACCATTGTGAACAAATTAACATATCTAACCATAACAAGTAAAGTGGAGAATCTGGATCGCATGTAATCACATACAGGTTTGCACCAGAATGTGTGAGAAAACAAGGGGTGGTGGAGGGAGAAAGAAAGGCAAGTCACACTGCTGTTGCAGGGTTCGAGAGTGATGTTGAAAAGGTCTTCTGGTCAGAATACCTATTGATATTTTTCACCTCTTATTCCACATATTTTGGTATATTATTTCCTTCAGCCAAACACACGCATGAGGGAGCAGAGTCCCCCCCCCCACCCTTTCCTTTCTCTTCTCTTGCAATAGAGGATGAGCCAGAGAAGTCCAGCAGAAGATTTGAATCCAGACATTGCACCGAAGTGGTCCAAAAATAGCCAGAAATAAAAAACAGCGGTAATAAGTTGAGAAACTAGTGCCAAACGGCAACTGAGGTTTCATGCAGCCAACGACAGCTAGTTGGAACAAAGCCTTCTTGAGGTGAAGTCAATAAATTAGTGCATCGGTTTGCCACTACCGTGAAGCTTATTATGTGGATTGTGGAAACTTTACAGATACATATCAGATTCCAAACACTCATTGTGAGCCTAAAATGCAATTCAGCCATAGAGAGATAGTATAAGCCAGCCCATCATTCCACTGGACTCTCACTACAGCATATTATCTAACAAGTGCAGTGTGTCTGGAGTTTCTTTATTTATTTTTTTAATATGTTCTGTGGGTGCCTATTAAAAGACAGCCACAAGCACGTGTGCACCCGCGCGCGCACACACACAGATCTTCTAAACAATGTACCTGTATTGTCTCGGGGGATGTCAGTTGTCGAACAAATTCAGGGTTTTGCAGCATCTCTCTAAGCTGGGAATTGGAATCAAGCATGTTCCGAAGTTGTGGATTGAGACCAAAAACCTAAAAATCAATACAAATAGAGAATAAGAAACCTGAAAATCAAGTATAACTATTCTAGTAGGACCAGAGGTGGCCCAAGACTATTAGAGGCCTAAAACGGCAACTAAAAGTAAGGCTTTTTATTTTAAAGTTTTATGTTTCGAACACGGAGAGGAAAAAATTAGTGAAGTGATTTGGTTGACCGGTTGGAATTTTTTTTAACCCTTAGCGTTTGCTTTTTTTTTTTTCTAAAAAAATTGTTTTGGTGTATTTTTAATATTATGGGTTGGGTTCATGAGCCCAAACTACTCAAATTTATCTTTGTTTGGGTTTAAATTTTATAGAGCTTTTTTGGGGGCCTAAAATCTTATCGATCTAATTTTTTTTTTATTTGCACCAACTATGCACTTAGAAATTTTGGGTCCTTCTTGGAACATGGGGCCTAAAGCCCAGGACCTTGGGCAGGCCCGGAAAATGACAAAGTAAAGTAAAACCTGGTTCATGTGTTGAGGGTTGGAGAGCAGACTTTGCAGCATCTCTGGTACAGCAGGATTCTGCATAATCTGATTCAATGAAGTGGGATCGGGCATGGCACCTAGCATTTGGTCCAAATTTGAGAAGCCAGGTCCACCTAAGCCACCAGGTGGCACTGGCCTAGCATCACCAGCAGGATTTGACCTTGTAGTGGTGTTTGTTTGAGCACCTCCAGCTGCCAGATATTCAATATGAGTTACCAATTCACTAGTACCAACTAGAAAATTTTCAAAATAAAGCATTTTAAACAACAAACAAGTCATTCCAAATTTAATATAAGGCTCGTTGGCATTAAGACGAAGAATACAAAATAAATCTAAGCCAGTTCTGGTGCACAGGTAACTGCAGCCAGTTCAAAGAAAGTAGGCATAATACAATTTTGAGGCAGTTTCATAAAAATTTCTAGTGAGTTAAGAGGAAGTTCGATCAAAAATCAATGAATATTACAAACATCGTATTGGGTATATAAGCATATAATTTTTGGGGATCATACCAGTCAAATATCTTGCTAACTCAAATAATAAGCATTAAGCATACTGGAATTTCACCAATGAGTTCAGCAGCTAAGGGATCTCAATTTCCAGAAAAGTGACCAAAATTTCAATTCAACTTCACACAATTATAAGTTTAAACTTCTACAGTGCATCAAATACAAAATAACTGATCAGAAGACCAAAGAAGAAGAATAAAAATCTACATTAGGTTCAGAGTCAGTGGCAGAAATGTTCTAAAGAAGGAAAAGAGTAAAGAGATAGTGCAAGCTTACCAGCAGCAGAGGACCAAGGGTTCGGAAGTGGATTAGTATTTGGAGCAGGAGAATTAGCAGATATTTCAGAACCATTGGTTGTAGGATTAGTCGTCTGATTTCTTCCTGGCCCCTCACCTTGGACTCCCAAAAGAGCTGCAAATGGGTTTGAGGCTAAATCATTCCTAGTGTCCCCAGCCATCGTAGTTGCATTTAGAAACGGCTCTTGGACATTTTCATACATGCGCCTGAGCATGTTAAATCCTTCAGGAGAAGATTCAATATTGCTCATAGCTCTGTCAGTGTTGCGCATCATCTCACGCATGAGTTCAGGGTTTCGTGCAGCCTCCATTGTCTGACGGAGAGTATTAGGATCATTGAGAATGTGCGCCAGCTCCGGATTGCGATCAATAATTTCACGCATCTGAGGATTATTCATCATCAAGTTTCGCATAATGTCTGGGTTATTCATAAGATTCTGAACAATCGGCAAGTTCAAAATATCCCTCATCATGTTGGGGTTCTGTGTCAACTGTTGCTGCACTTGTTCAAACTCTGGAAGTCCAGCTCCAAATAGACCACCACCACCACCACTTCCTAATCCATTCAAACCAAGACCAGGAAATAGTGATGCTCCAAAGTTGGATCCTTCAAATGCCCCACCTTCGTTGGATCCAACATCTCTTGTTACAGTAGAAGTGATATTTGGAGTGCCAGTGTTGGTTGCACCTGTAACGTTTGCAGATGGAGCAGGTGCAAAACCACGAACCAAATGAACAGTGTGCTCTGCCTCCAAACCTATGAATCGTAGACAGAGTAAAAAATGAAAAATAGGTGCAAGTACAAAATTTTGAAGGTCTGCTGTGGGGGTGTTTACCTAATTTTAGTTCTCTACACATTCCAAGATGTATGCACAAATAGATAAAGCAAAAACACTTAACTCTCCATACATTAATGTAGAACAATTGGACGCCTAAAAGAATCAGAAACAGAACAGAGCAAAGATACTAAAAACATAAGAGAATGATGCTGGTGAAGCCCAAAAGAGTCTCCACCATCTACAGAGCCCATAGGAGCACGCTGCTTCAAGAAAGAAATCTTTTAACCATCTTATTCCCAAGTCGATGTTGTTCTTTCTAGGAAGAAAGGTAAATGATCGCCAACATGTTAATAAACAGCTTGAATCCATACAGAAAGTCGTTCTCTATCAAAATCGTTACAGATAAGAATACATTGCCACATTTTTTTCTGGGATCAACACTTAAATCTTATCCTGATATTATCTAAGAGTGTTAAACGATGTGTGTTTGATGTGTGTGTGTGTGTGTGAGAGAGAGAGAGAGAGGCTCCTCATCCTAAGATGATGGCAAAAAAATGGCCAGATAACCATTTAATAATTATATGAATTTGCTCGTTCCAACCCAGTCTGCCACATGTAAGAAGGGGCATAATATGGAACATTATCTATTGGCATTAATTTTTCTCAGGGTTAGTCGACCTTTCCTGAATCTGCTTTCTATTTGCTAGGGACAACTGGAGTATGGACACATCGAAGAAGGATATTAAGCATAGTGTCCATTGCTGCTGCTTTTTTGTTCAACTAAACAATTAGACGAACGATTGAACACGTAAACTTCCAACATTTCAGTTGACAAGATGGAGACAAGTCTTTTTCTTCGTGAAACTTTTAATGACCCTGATATAAGTTGCTCTTTCAGGAGTTCTTTCAATTCTGCAAATATGTAATTTATCCACATATTGTTCTGTTTTCTTTTCTTTACCTTGCATTCTATGTTTCTCAACTAAAGCTTAGTTTGCTTCCTAAGGACAAGTCTTAGTGAAATTTGGAACTGCGGCCGAGAGTAAAATGCTGAAAAAACACATTAATTGCTCAGGTAATGAATTTACTGGAGGATATATAAACTATAAACCTAAATATCTCGGTCAATTCAAGCCTTTCTCATCCTTTTGTACGATAAAGAACAAACTCATGACAAACTGATGCTCAATTCCCTTTAAACAAGCTCTCCACGTATAAGCAACCAATCCTAATTCTCTAACGATACAAAAGTAAACCGATCAACAAGTCATACATAAATCACAACACAAAGATCGATCCCCAAACAGACACAATAGACAAATTCAAGTAAAACATTAAATATATTTCTGCACTATTATCGAATAACATGAAGAAAATTTAGCGTTACACAAATACAGAAGGATTTAATTAGATACCGTAGCTTTCTAGTGTTTGATCATCCTTCAAGATCCTGCCTTTGTAAATCAGTCGCTGCTGTTCCGCAGGTATTTCGCAGTTCTGAGCGAGGACGGACTTAAACGATCCGACGGTGGACTCGAGAATTGCCTGTATGGTGAACTTCGAACCGTTGGAGCATCGGACGTTGATGGTGACTCCATCACCGCGGGCGTTGCTGTTCGATTCGCATCCGTCGTTGGCCACAACACTATCACCGCCGCCGCCCATACTTAATCCCTCCCCCAATTCAGGAGTTTCGAAAAATCTGTAGAATTGAAGAAAAATAGATGAAATTGAATCGGATCGATCGGTGGGGAGATCACAAACCTTGGCCCTAGAGAGAATTGAAGCTCGATTTTAGGTTTTGAATGGCGAAGAACAACGGTGAGGAGTGGAGAGAGAGAGAGAGGGGCAGGGGTTTTATGCTGTAATTCTCATCGTAGACGGGTTGAAGGAAAATGTGGTGTATTGGATATTTATAGTAATAGATAAATAAAAAAATTGTCAGGAACCAATCGAATCGGAGGTGCCTTAAGCCCAACGAAACCGGGGAGTATTACTAGATCTTCTTTGTAGAAAGTAGCCAATTTTAAACCCAACTTAATGCCCTCCTTCTTGTTGTATCTTATCGAGCTCGAATTTCTTTTTTTTAAATAATGTCAAAAAAAAAAAGTTTGAATAATAAATAAATAAATAGATCAACAAACCCTGTTGATGACATTTTTTAGGCTAATTCAATGGTTGAGTCTAATAGTTGATAATCCAGAAATCTTATACTCAATTTCTTCTTATATCTTTTAAGGGCTAGCTGTTATTGTTCCTTGAAGAACATGTTCTAACTTAATTCAAATCATGATTAATCTAGTTCGAACTATGATGGTTAGTCGTTAACATCGAAAAAGTAGTCGACGCAAACTTGAACGTCCTATAAAAAAAAAACTCGTTTGATGGGTTGATCCTACCAAAAAAGACATGGAAAATACTTACAAGATCAATGAGATTTATATATAAACATTTTTACTTTGGCGATATTAATTTGACCCCATAAACGGAAACACCACTGATGAATTGAGTCTTTGCATTACGTTAACTCAAATTAGGTCTCCAACTGATGTTGAAATTGGCCCAGCATTTGGGTGCCCCTCTCTGGTCTCAAGAACTCAAGCGGTCTTTATAAGTACTAGTAATTAATTCGGGTTGTATAGCTGTTGAAAAACATAAAGATTGATCAATTCCCAATTTTGCAACACATTAAGATGCTAATAGTGAATGTATTCTCGGTGGGTCTATTGTAAGTATTATAATGCAAAACATATATGTGTTTCTTCCCAAGCACGTCAATGCTATATCATAGATCAAATTATGAGTAATGAGATTGATTGGGATCAATTATTTTAATTTTTTATACGTCATTAAATCTCAACTATTTAATATTTTGATAAAATACCAAATTAGAATATTACAACCTCTTCCTGTTTTTTTTATTAGAGAAATATTAGTTTTTACCTTGCATATTAATATTGATGAGTCCGGATTTTATTAAGCTAAGATCCAATCCAAACGGAGTGGAAGAAGCCCATAGAAGAGCCCAAAAGACCCATGTAGTTGGGCCAACCGAGTGGCAATCGTCAAGAAAAACGGAGGAAGGACCAAGACCGTAGGAGGCAGTGAGGGGCGCCGCCCAGGGCACCAAGGGCACCGCCCAGGCCCCTAGGGCGCTTAGCTCCGCGCTCGGCCTTTCCTTCGTCCTCTCCTACGACCTCTCCTTCTTCGCCATTTGACTCCGGTACGAATCCAAGTCTAATACAAATACGAGCTTGATGTCCGACCTCAATGCCAAGGCGAGCACCAAGTTGCACTGACTCAAGACCGAACACCAATGGAAGGGACAAGGCAGCCCAAGGCACCAAGGGCGCTTCCCATGCCCCCTCCAAAGTGGGCGCCGCCCACCTCATGCCCCATTGGCCTCTCCTCTTGGCTCCTCTTCATGCCTTGATGCAACATCAAACACAACACGAGTCCAAACCCACTCCGAAGCAAGACCGAGTTCAAGACTCAAGTCCAAGGCTAAGCATGAGCACACTCCGCACCAGAGTGACATCCGAGTAAATAGGAGCACGTGGAGGAAGAGAGATCTCCTACCATAACTCTACTTACCAAAGAGGCTCACTCCTACCATAACTCTACTTACCAAAGAGGCTCACTCCTACCATGTTGATACTTACCAAATTAATGGGAGACTTCTCCCTCACGTCACCGCCTTGGTGAGCCTATATAATGTAAGCCCTCACTGTATAAAGGGCACGAGAATGACTCTTGAGACACACACAGGAGACTAGTTGCACTCAACAAGCTCTCTACACACACTCTCACTCTAGACTCATTGTAAACTCTCCGGAGTACCACCGTTGATCAATAAAACGCCTAAGGCCACCGTCGCCATTCGAAGAGTGGACGTAGGTCACCCGGACTAAACCACTATAAATTTCCTGTGTTGACTCTTTATTTATTATTTTGCCACTAATTGTCATTGATTGCTCATTAATCACTCTTATGACTGTTGATCTCGCACCATACGATTTTGTGTATCATCAAATATAGTCAATAAATTATACTTTGTTTATCCATGAACCATATGTATTGTTTTGGTGACGTGGGGCAAACAAATTTTCCACACATCCAAGGACCATGTGTTTGGTAGGATTCTCTATCATTAAAGAAATAACTAAATAAGAAACAAATGTGATTTATGACATGCATGAGAGAATTTTTGTAATATGTGAAGATAGTGATTCTTGCGATGAATTCTACAAATGATCTCGAAAAGAATAACAAAATTAGGAAAAAGGGGTCGGGTGTATAATCAGCTTATCTACTCCGATAGTCAGGTCAGTTGGTGTTCAAATGTGGATAAAGTGTATAGTGCAGAGCTATTATTGCTTGCGTAACTGAATTATGTTTTCATGGAGTATTTTATACTTAGGATTGCAATGATGTCTCTCCCATCTGGATGTCAATCCTGGCCTTTAGTAGTCTATGCTCATCGTCTAGCATAATAAATAAGTGTTATTCTGTCACACTTCATTAATGTTGGGCGATTGGGCATCCAAGTTTGCATGCTAGAATAGGCCAAGTATTTATGATCACATCCCCGACTATCAAGTGCTCTACATAGATGCATGTGGCTTACTGTCATAAATTTATGAGCAAATATGGGGCGTTCACGAGATCATCCGAGGGTTATTTATCAATCACGATAACCATGCCCCCTTGGCTCGATAGCTGTTCTCGAGCTCTTTGTGGAATAGGAGAAAATATTCATTACAACAGTGATACCACGTGGTAAAGTGATGTGGTATCACCGACTAATAATATTAAAATAAATAAGTATATGGACCCCACAAAAAATCAATAACTAACATGTCATGTAAGCAAATAACTTCTTACACTCCTGTCATGTAAGCCTAAGTAGAGTTTACCTTT
>CM042190.1:25545695-25558929 GCA_023539305.1 Ilex asprella
GTTAATATCAAGTAAAATTGACTTTTAATCTATAAATATGCCCCTAATTCAAAAATATACTAAACAAATTTTGCATTTATTTCTAATAATTTGTGTAAAATTGATATATAAATAAATTATATTATATATATTTTTACTCATTTTATTTATATTTAATTTATTTATTAATTGAATCAGGTGAACTTTCCTAAGTACAAAAAGGTTGGCTTATGGAAAAGCCGGACCCTCTAATTTGGTATCGCTCTCATATTTTGACGCACGGCTCCTTTAAAATTGGGCATGGCCTATGATGAGCTTAAGTGAACCGTATCAGTAAGGCGCGCCTTGTCTTTGAGTCGCCTCGAACGAGAATGGCGTACCGGAGACTGAAGCGGCCGTGCGTGTAAACGTTCACATGGCAATACGGACTATACGCACCGGACAAATTGCCTTGCTTTCGCACCTGAAAGCCCTACTCACCCTCCAGGTAGCTTCCTATATCTTTATGGTTTCATTGACGCATTTATTCGAACAGTGGGTGTCAAGTCTCTTTACATTGAATTTCAACTTTATGCCTCAGAGGTTTAATCACAAGTTGGCAGAAGCTGGATCTCAAGCTCAACTCGATGCTAATGTGGGTTCTGATTCAGTGAGTCAGCGAGGTTAGTTTAGTTTACACCTCAATGTCTCTCAAATTTGAACAACACTTGCTTGCTAAGTGTTACTGTTGCTGTTATCGCATGCAAATCATTTACTTTGTTCTTATCTCAAAGTTCAATGGCCTAAAACTCGCTCCCTAGTCACGCTCCGTTTTCAACATGGGAGGCCGAGGAATTATCCGATTTTTAGCATCCCCCTACCATCTCTACGATTTATGCTATTTTAGAAAATTGTTCTTTCATTTTGGGTGTATTCAGCTTTTAGTATTATGTTTATGTTGTACATTCAGCTTGAAATATGCGTGTAATAACGGTGCTGTACGGATTGTTGCTCAAATTGTATATGTGCGCGTTCTTGTAACTATGTATTTTGGATTCTGTAGTTGATTTAATAATGATGATGATGTAGGTCGAATTGAGTTTTCAAAATGGAGAAAAATGGATTCAAGGACCTTGGGGATAACCCGGTTAATGATTTCTTTGCCTTCCTGGATTGTCATGAAGGTTCTTCAAAGCAAAGGTGATTGATTAAGTTGCATTACTATAGTACATAAAGAGGGGTTTCCCTTTCCCCTGCCCAAAGAAAGAAGAAAGGAAGGTAAAAGAAAAGAAGAAAGAACCTTGTTTTACTTAACATTCGGGAAAAAAATAAATTTATCAAAATAAATACACCATTTAAGCTTCCATAACTTGACACCAACTTCAACTGTTTGCCAAAAGCCCTAGGGTTGTGGAATGCAGTTGGAATTGGTTAACCCTTTGGATGCAGCTGACCGCCACAGTCACAGCTGTCATCCTGGATGTTTCTCATTCTCCCACTAGGTAGCTTTTACTCTGGGCTTTTACTCTGCTCCTTCTCCGTGGTAGCCCATTCCTGAGTGGTTCTTGGTTTATTAAACTCTGTTTCCTTTTTGTATCTTGAATGTGATGCATGTTGTACTTGCTCTTATTTAATATGTTATAAACTTAGTCAGTATGTAAAAAATTCTATCACTGGGGGGAACACATCAAGAAATATTCTTGTAACATCTCGGATTGTATACTTTGTCCTCAAATTCAGAGTTTTTCTAATTTATACAGTAAAGTAATGTCCTTTGAGATTGCTTCCCTTTTATTTCAGGGTGTATTTTAGTAATAGGAGCAACTGTATTATTAGTTGGTGTCCTGAGACTCATGCATTCAATGCATTGCTCTTCAGTTGGTCATCCTTTGTTTGATTGAGTCATGGACTCAAGGATGTAATTTTTTTTTCAACAGTTGTAAACAGTTTTTTAGTTTGGAGATTCCTCAAATGACGTTTAAACTCTGTTTTCATCAAGCTCATGGGGGATAATTCATTGAACCGAACATTTGTGTCACTCCTAAAATGAATTCATTTAACTAAACATAAAGGCATCCCTTCAAAGGGACTTGCAGTAGGAAACTTTCGATGAACATGACTTGAATGAGGGGCTTCACCTTCCAGCATACTAATATGCTAAAAGGCTGCCTCAACTTAATAATCTCCTTCCAGATTTCAGACCTCTAAGTAAGTGGAATTATACCTTCCCGAGCACCGGAAAATGTTTATTTGATCTCATAGTCTCTTCTATGTATTGGATCACGAGGTTCCTCTAAGAATATGCAATTGTCATAGCCTAACGCTAATGCGCTTGTGTCACATTGAATGTTCAATATGGATATTTCATTATAATCATCCATTGTAGGTCTCCCTTTACCAGAAAATTTATGATATGCAGGTTTTGAAGTCTACTTAGTTGGTGGATGTGTTAGAGATTTACTCCTAAATAGAATACCGAAAGATTTTGATCTGATCACCACAGCTGCACTTAAGCAGGTTTTTCATACTGTTTTAGATTCTTTCAAACTCCTCAAGTAATAAGCTAGTGTGCACATTGTGCGTTTAAAACTTTTATTTTGACCATATATTATTTAACTGCAGATCCGGAAGCAGTTTCATCGTTCTGAAATTGTTGGACGGAGATTTCCTATTTGTAGGGTGCATGTAAAAGGCTCTGTCATTGAGGTTGGTTCATGCATTTCATTTTTATATTAGAGCCTTCTGTAGAATCTGTAAATTCCTCTTTGGCATATAATTTATGTTGACTTCGTGGTTCAGTCATTTAGTCAATTTTCTACAGGTATCTAGCTTCGAAACTGTGGCACAACATGCTGAAAAGAAAGACAAGTTTCTTTTCTCTCAAATGCCAAAGGGCTGTGATAAAAATGACTTTACTCGCTGGAGAAACTGCATGCATCGAGACTTCACAATTAACAGGTTCTTTTTATTTGTTTGATTTTTTATTTCTTTTTTTATTTCCCCATGTTTTTTTTTGTTTTCTTCAGTTCTAAAGTTCTTTGATTTGCATGGTTAAGGATTTGTTTTGACTATCGACAGTGCTGTTGATGTATAAGTGTGCAGCACCAAAATTCTTCTTTGTGTTAGCTTAACTTTTCTGAGCTTGTTTGATGCCACCTAACTCTAGTACATGTTCACGAAATTGTGTATACAGCTTATTCTTCGATCCTTTTGTCAATAAAATCTATGATTATGCCAATGGGATGATGGATATAAGGTCCTTAAAGGTGACTATTTATTACCTTTAAATTTGCAGTTTATTTTGTATTTATAGTTGGGAGTTTACTATGGTTGTCTTATGATATACGTTCCAGCTACGGACATTGATACCTGCTGAGTTGTCATTTAAAGAGGACTGTGGTAGGTGTGTCTATCTTCCACTTGTTTATCTGTTTAGCATTGAGCCCATTGCAGAGTATGTTATCTATGGAAACTAACTAGAAAGGTTTAATATGCTATTCCATTCAGCAAGAATCCTGCGGTGCTTGAGACTTGCAGCTCGTCTTAACCTATCTTTTTCAAAGGAGACTGAGGCTGCCATACGTAAACTTTCTCCATCCATTAATAAATTAAATAAGGTACTTCTATATTTTTTTTGACTTTGTGCATCCTAGTTTTTTTTTATTTGAGGTTTTGTAGCATTTTGTTCCTTCTTCTGTTTTTGGTAGCAATTTGCTCCTTCTCCCATGGTTACCACAATTCACTACACCCTTAATGACCCACGATCTGGGTACATCGATCCGAAACGTGGTGAGTTTGCGATCCAAATCACCAAAATTGACTACCCCAAATTGCAATACTAACCCTAAATCAATTCGCTTTAAAATATGTAGCACAAATATGAAATACATATTAATTGACTACATGTATATAGATTTATAATTATATATTATTTTAGATAATAGAAAATCAAGCACAATTATAAGATAAATGATAACTAACTTAGTGTTTATGAATGTTTTGTAATATATAATGTTGTATAGTAGTGAAAACGATCTACATAAGAGTTCCAAAACGAATTATGACCCAAAATATCGTACCAACTAAACATACCTTCATCGTATCACGTACCTAAGAAAGTGTCGTACCATATACCCGTACCTGTACCTAAGAAAGTGTCGTACCATATACCCGTACCTGTACCACGTACCAAAGCTACCCATGATCCAGGTAACTTTGCCTCCTCCTGTTTTTGGTAGCATTTTGCTCCTTAGTTGTTCTTGTCTAGGGGGGATTCTTGTCATTCTTCTATTAATTTTGTTTTCCTTTCTTCCTAATATCTATTGTAACCCAATAAAGGGTACTTTTGAGGCGGCTTCTCTTTTGGCACTGTCTGCATGTCGTAGTAGCTATTCTGTTTTTTGTAGCATTTTTCTCTTTAGTTATTATTGCCTATGGGGAATTCTTGTTATTCTGCTATTGATTTTGTTTTCCTTCCTGCTTAATATCTATTGTAACCTGATAAAGGGAACTTTTGAGGTGGCTTTCTCTTTTGGCACAGTCTGCTTGTCCTAACAGATATTCTTTACGTTTATCAATTCCGTTACCATATTGCCATATTCTTTTATTCAGTCCAGGATGATAATGGAGTTGAACTATATGCTATCCTATGGGGCTGCTGAATCTTCTCTTTGTTTACTTCGGAGATTCAATGTGCTTGATATTCTGCTACCAGTTCATGTAAGTTGTTCTTCCATTGCCGGTTTGCTGCTGTATCTCATGCCTTTTAAATCTGAAGCCAAGCTTATACTGAGAAAACTTCTGCATTACAGGCAGCATACCTTGATCAGCAGACCAGCAAACAATCTGGTCAGAGTTCCATAATGTTAATGGTAAGTTTTGTTTCCTTTAATGTTAATGGTAAGTTTTGTTTCCTTTATAGATTTCTTTTATGGTATGGCATTTATTCCTTCTGTATGCGTATGCATACTGGTTTCGTGTTACCTTTTTTTCTTCTTTGCACCAAATATAAATTTGCTTGATATGTTTAACATGTCAGTTAATATTTGTTCTGAAGGTTGTACTTCCATTAGTTTTTCCGTTCTTTGTTTGACTCTTTGTCATTTTGCACAAGTATAATTTATTGAAAATTGCATTTTGTTATTTTTCCAGAAATTGTTTTTCCATCTGGATAAGTTGGTTACTTGTGATAGACCTTCCGACTGTATTTTGTGGTAAGTTGATATTTTCATTTTGTTCAAGTAAAAAGTTACTGTCATCATGACATTATTTTTTGCATTGGCATTTTTAAAACCTCATAATAGCTACCTTCACAATATCTGCACAGACTGCACCAGTACTAGCATAACAAATTTACTGTGAGTTACAGAGGCTGTCTAGGCAAATGGGATTCCTGAGACTGATATGTTAAGGAAGAGTGGTGCTTCCGCCATGCAGTATTACTTGCATTCTTGATTCCTGCTATGCATACATTTTTTTTTGCCTTATTATTCATCTGTCTACTTTTTCCATTGCGTTCTCTTTTAGGGGAAATATCCTCTTCAGCTTTGGGGTAGTATTCCTGATGAGCCACTGGAAAATTGTCTTTTTATGTACATTGTAGAAACTCTTCAATCTTCATGCTCCTTTGCTTTGAAATACTTTTAACTTGAAGCTCTATACTTTCCATCCTTGATCAGCCAAAGCATATTGCTTCGCTGGAAGCTTTATGGATACGAGCATATTACTTCCGAGCATCCTATATAAAATGGTATATGGTGATTTCTTAGACAAAGGAATCAAAGTAATTTTCAAATTTGCTTACCAGGAGAAATCAAATATATCTGTTTACATTTCATACTATCTGCGAATGCATACTTTTGACTTGCCATGCTTTCATGGAAGTAATAAAAATTGAGTAAGCAAAATTTGATTGAGAAGAGTGGATCTCCTAGATGAAGAAGTGACCTGAACCAATTCATAGCATATTATTTCTGTTGTCATAAATTATGGCATTTTAATTTTAATTATATTTGTTGTTTGTATTAAGTGTTGCATCATCCCCAGTGAATTCGAATGAAAAGAGTGATGCATCATCCCAATAGAAGTATTCCAGAACAGTCTGACTGCTAGCAGCATTAACAATCGTTGTGCAATATGTGCTATGTTTAGAGGGTTGACATGCTTTAACTGTGGAATATATATTTTATGTTTGCCAAATTATTGTTTTCTGTTTGAAAGGCTGTTGGCTTAATCTTTTGTTGTGCATGGGACAGGGTTGGGCTTTTGGCGTTTCATCTGGGATTATTAAATAAGCCCCAACATGCCCTTGTAGTTTTGACTTTTGCTTCTGTTCTTTATCATGGAAATTGGAAGGAAGGTGTCAAATTTGCAAGACAAAATGCTCAAGCGCCACTCAGTTTTGTACCAGAAATTTCAGAGGCCTGTGAATTTATATCAGATGATGAACTTGCTGAGAGAGTTATTCAAGTAGCACTGCTAGTGCAAGATTCTATAGATATTTTAACTGATGAAGACAGTCTCCTTGAAACAATGGCCAGATTCCCAGGTTTACCGTGCTCTGGTGTGGTGAGTATATCTAGTTTGGTTTCTAGTCTTTGTATTCAATGACACCAACTTTCCAGTTCTAAAGAACCAAGGGTAAACTTCACTTTGTCTCCTTGTGGTTAGAACCATATGCCCATCACCCTCCTCACATTCAAAACTGGCCACATAACCCTCATGTGGTTTGTGGACTAATGTGCTCAGGTATTAATTTCATCCAAATTAATGGAGTTGATGATGTTGCATGCAAAAAGAAAATTTCCTTCCTAAATTAAATTAGCTAAAAGACAAACATTCTAATCCTCATACATAAACAACCCAACCCAGGCCCAAACCCAGACCCAAACCCAAACCCAACCCTTCACTTATCTTTTTCTTTCTTCTCTCTCCTCTAATTATCAGACAAAATCGAGTCCTGCAAACAAACATGGCTGCCTGAGTTGACTCCTTAAAGATCAAAGTTGAGAGGGCTATTGGAGATCTTCAGATATTGTGGAGGGGGCTGCCGTAGATCTTCAGATATTCTGTGCTGATTTCTTTGTGTGTTTGAATTCTGTGAAAATTCATGGATTTTGGTATAGGTTTTGTGGTCCACCTACTAATTCTCAGCCACAAGCACCTTTAAAAAAAAAAAAGTCGATAAGTCATCACCTGAAACTTGGATCTTCTAGTTTATTATTTCCAACATTTCCTTTCACCGGATGTGCTTATCTATTAGGTTAGGTTAGATGTTCTCGTGTAATCTGTAGCGCTTCATCCTTCTATGGGTTTTATACTTTTATTTGCATGATATCTTTGATTGATGGAAGGATGTTTGTGCATTTGGCATTGTGCCTTATTTGTTGGTGAAGGTGTAACAGCAGTGGTGAAAGGGGATTGGGCATTTGAGTGTGGTGGTCAGAGTTTGGCTGGGGATGGGGATGGCAGGGTTTTTTTTTTTTGGGGGTGGGGGGGGTTTGGGTTGAATTTTTTTTTGGGTTAATTAGATTGGTTGATTTGTTTTTTAATGATACATAAAGTGGATGGGTATCAAGGCCAATTTACCCTTTGCCGGTAGTTTTGATGGGATTGTTAATTGTGTACGTTAGTCCTTAAACCACATGGGGGTGATGTGCACATGGTGTAACCACAGGGGTTATGAGGCAAATTTTCCCAAGAGCTATAGAGTATTTAGGCTGGATGTGGATTTCATATCACTTATTTGAGGTTGTCTGGACCTGGCACTTCTTTGCTTTTTTTTCATGATTGTGTATGAGTTTCATCTCTTCTGAATGCCTGAAACTGTACTTCGGAGTGTCAAAACCACCAACACCATATTTGCGTGACTTGCAGATGGATTTGTGTGGGCACATGTATACGTTTGCATGTATTCATGCAGATATGGAATAAGATTATCTTGATGACCTGAGTGAGAACTGTTCATCTGGACCAATTGTTTTTTCTTTGTAGAGCTAACCATTTACATAGCATCCTAAAAATTTATGCTACAGCTATTTATCAAATTTTTTATGACTATAAAAAAGATGCTAAATGTCTCAATTTATGGAGAGTTCCATCTAATATCCCTAGGTTTTATAGGAAAAGGCTATGTATAACATACGTGTATCATCTAGTAGTATCTTGTGACAAATTAGAATAAGCATGATCCACATGCAATTCAATCCTTTTGGCAAGTTTCAAATAAGTAGAGTATGTAGTTCAAACTTCAATGTTTTTTCTTTTAAAATGTCCTAAGGTTCTTAATGATCATAAGAAGCGTGTGAAATTTGATGCAAAAAGACAATTAAATCACTGGGATTTTGATTTTGCCTATAGCCCTTTATATATATATTTGAAATGAAGTGTCATATGTTAAAACCCTATATGGACTTACTCTACATAAGAATGGTAGATATGAAATGAATATTTGACACTTCGTGTTTGCATGAAAATGATCAGTAATATATACATATGTCGTATCCCAGTTATTAGATACAGTGACATGCTTTCTACCCATGGTTCTTTATAGATAAATGCAATGAAGCGTTGAAACTACAGATGGACTAACTCTACATAAGAATGGTAGATATGAAATGAATATTTGGCATTTCTGTTTGCATAAAATGATCAGTCATAGATACACTCCAATTATGAGATACCGCGATGTGTTTTCTGTATGTGGTTTTTCATAGATAAATGAAATGGAGTGTTGAAAACTATATATGGACTACCTCTACATAATAATGGTAGATATGAAATGAATACTTGTCACTTCAGTTAGCATGAAAATGATCAGTAATAGTTACACATTTTGTATCCCAATTATGAGAAATATTTACATGTGTTTTCTCCTGCTTTTGGTCTATTTTATTTTTATGTTTTGCAATAAATGATGTGCCCTGAGGAGGTGGGGTAAAGTTGGCACTGCATTGTTGAGACTAGTCTGGTTGCCATGCGTAAGCCTTTCATTTTTTAACACACATGTCAAATTGGGTATTCTTCAACATATTAATTTCTGTACTTGGTATCATATATAGTGTAAGGGAAATCTCAAATTAGTTCCTATAACCTAACAATGTCATGAAAAAGTTTTGGCCAACCTTGCCCATGTCCTGAATTATTGATGCCCAACCTTGGCTTGAGGCCATATCAGGACTGTTTTCCATTTTGATCATTAGTATTCATTTCCATCCCCTGCTCTAGGTATCATATGAGGACTACAGTTTTTTTGATACATGATGTTGGGAAGGTTATTTTCATGGTTTCATTGGAAATTATGATGTTCATTCCTACCAATTTATTACTTGTACATGGTTTAATTTTGTACTTGACAGGAGTGTAAGCATTTGGGTTTTTCAGGTAATTGTATCCAAGAAAATGGGGAACAATGTAGCCGAACTTTTTCACGTTCTGGTGCATGATGTTGAATCTTTTAAGGAGGAAAGGCATAGTTTCAAGATAAATTATTCCTTGCTCGGAAAAGGAAATCTGTGCGAAACAAGGTTTGTTATTGGCAAAATTATTATGGATACTATGGGCTGTGGAGGTGTCCAAAGGGGTGAAGTCAACCAGGAGGAGAAAGATGAGTTGCATACAGTTGATCCTGAACAAAGGGCAGATGTGTTTGAAGAGAATAGCCATAGAGCAGCTGATCTGAAAAAACGTCCAACTCTAGGCAACGATGATAGAGGATGCAGTATACCACCATCTAATTGTGAACTAAAGCAAGAGAGTTCCGAGAAGCAAAAATTGACAGGGAAGAAGAGCAAATTTTCAGAGGAAAGAATGCCTAAGAATCAAGAGGCAATTGCCAACAAAGAACCTGAGAAGAAAGCTGAGAAGAGGAAATACTTGATTGACATCAATAAATGCCTAGAGCTGGCCAAGAAGCATCAGGATTCCATAACCAAGTGTCATTTAGGCCAGGAGGACAGGATTGAGCAAAGGGAAGGTATGTTAGAGAATAAAGGGTGTCACTTGGATCAGCTTGGAGTGGTTACAAAGAAGAACAATAACTCCGAAAAGGAAGAAATTAATACAGTAGGCAGCCGGTTGAGGTTGTCCAGCCTCTTCAAGTGAAAGAAAATGCATATATCTAATCTGTTGTAGATTACATGAGTCATCTGAGATAGCATATTACGTGACTGACAGTTTTGCTTCGTTCATGGGTTGATAAGTTAATCGAATATTGTAGCACACAGGCATATTATACATTCAGATTCCTAAGACAGCATCCCCTTAGCTGTATAACTCTTTCATGTTCCAGTTTTAATTAGCAATATTGAGGAAACATTTTACAGAAGCTTAATTTATTGAATATATATATACACACACACACCGAGTTTTTTTCTTTACAGTTTATATCACTAAAAATTGTGCAGCAAAATCTGCGGTTTTCAAGTGTCGCCGGCGAAAGATTATATTTGAATTTACATATTCCTTTGCAACTGTTCTAGTGGGGTACCATTTGAATTTTTCACCTTGTGGTTGGAGGTTCGAGTTTTGAAATTTATATTGGGGCTTGGTGGTTGACTACTATGGTAGCCTGGTTAGATTCGTTCCTGAGAGGTGTAATGAGTGCGATCAAGAGCCTCATGATCTATTAGTGAGAGTTTATCTAGGTGGTTTCTACGCACTATTTTTTGCTCTCACTCTTTTCTTAACCATACAAAAAAAAGGGATTGCTTGTTTGATAGGTTATGGGGGATTTGGTATGATAGGTTTAAAGAAAAGTATCCAATAAATCAATAAAATTTATGTTTAGTTATTATTTTTAAGTTTCGGATTATAGTCTGGACCTTTAAGTGGTTCGGAGCATTAAACCCATATACATGGGTTTCAGCAAACTTAAGGGAGAATGAGTTTTATATGTATCAGGCTAGGTTAATTATATTAAAGAAAATGCTATGTATCCCAAAACTCTAACCTAAATCTCTATCCCAAATGAAGGGAGGCCATTGGATGAGTGGGTTCCATTAATTTTTTCAAATGGAACCCACTGATCTAATGGTCTCCCTTGATTTGGGATAGAGATTTGGGTTAGAGATTTGAGATACATAGCATTGCTCTTATATTAAATGATCATTCTGACCCTATTAAATTTTTTTTATCTATCAAATCACATCCCAACCCCGCTCTCCTTTATAAGTTAACAAAATAATATGTACTTAAACAAATATGAGCATGGATAGAATTGACCAATGAGAAATTTAGTCAATTATGTGATAAATGTTTGGTTATAATTATGATTAATCCATGTGCACATGAGATTCATTGATGATAAATTTTATCCGTACTTGTGTTTCATAAATAGCATATATATATACTAATTATAACATGTGCTCGAAGATACGATGAAACATGATTCGATCATTCAAAAAATTGATTCTACTATATCAAATAACAAATTTTTATTTATTCGTTTTTTTCATTACATCATTTAAAAATAAATTTTACCTATTATTTTTTAAAAATAGCATCAAAATTTTCTGTAAATGTATAACTCAACAAATTTATTTTTAACACGTGTACACTCTAGTGTATGAATAATATATGAAATAAAAATTATGTTAAATTATAAATTAATCAAATGTTAAATGTTTGAACATGTGATGAAATTAAATGATGTGATTTTTTAAGGGGGAAAAATATATAGGAGATAAACTTTCAATTTTTTTTTGTGTTTTATTATATTGATAATAAACTAGCTTGTAAGTTGAATCTTTATCCCCTATACATTTTTTTCCCAACAAACATCAAATCACCTAATTCTATCACAAGTTCAATCATTTAATATTTGGTTAATTTATAGTTTAACACAACTTTTATTTATACATTATTCATACACGATAATGTACATATGTTGAAAAAAATTTGTCGAGTTATACATTTTGAGAAAATCTTGATATTATTTTTAAGAAAATAATAAGTAAAAATTAATTTTGAATGATGTAAGTAAAGAAATTAATTTTAAAATTGGTATAGTGTGATCAATTTTTTGAACAATAGAATCTTATGTTTTCTCGTGCCTTCAGGCACGGATTATGACTAGTTTATATATGTGTTACTTATGAATCACAAGTATGGATAAGATTCATCATCAATGAATCTCATGTACACAAATGTGAGGGTTGGTTTTGTGAGAGTTTGGTAAAACCAATTCAATCCACCAATCCAAAACTATCCAAACATACCGTAAGGGGATAATTAGATGATTTTTTGGGAGGGGTTTGGATTGACTTGTCCAAACCCAAACCTCTATTTTATAAAAATATGAGTTAACATTAAATACAGTTCATACTCATGTTTGGTATGCTCATGAATATATCACTATTATGATAATATATTTGTATATAAATAACTATTGTGCCCCTTCACCAATCTAATCCAAACCCATATTTGTATATGTATGGAGTATAATTATCTTTTTGTATCTTGAATCCGTTAACCCTCATCCAAAACCCACCCCCATGGATTTGATGAAACTCATGATTTGGGGTTTAAAGTTAGGGCTAATAACAGGCCAAGTTTGGTAACTCAGAATTCAAATTTTTGGTTAAACATGAATTTTGTACGTTATTTAAACTATTTTTTCTCAACCCATTTTTCAAAGTTCTACATGGCAAGGATTGCTTTTTGGATTCTCTCTCTTTGGATATTCTATTATGTTCTTTTGGACTTGTCTTATCTTTAAGCAGGGCAGACTTAGAGGCCAAATTTAATGTAATCAACCATATAAACTAAATATATAGTTTATCAATTCAGATTCTCCTTGTAAAAAAAAATATCCAAGAAAATAATATATGTACTAAAAAAATAAAATAAAAATTTGAGAAAAAAATTAAAGATAAATAAAAAATAATTTTGAGTACTTAATAACTTAGTCGTATACTTAATTCGTAATACATTTTTAACAAATTTTCTTTTGACAACGTTTGACATGATATAATTAAAAGACTTAATTCACTCTAACTTTTGGGTTGACTATGAATCTCATTAAACATTAAAACTTAGTGTTAATTCAATTATTACGATGAAATCACATCATTCAATCAATAAATTACACCAAATTTTAAGATCTCAACAGCGTTACTCAACATTTTGGTTGTTAAAGTTGAAAATCAGCACATTCTCTTCACATAAACTATTTTAGGTGGGGTCAATTCTCTTGATAATGTTCAAATTTTTGTGTTTAATCTCCTGATCTTGACAATAGTTTGGAAAAAGAGGGGGGGGGGGGGGTGGCTGGCGTGGG
>CM042190.1:25559029-25592632 GCA_023539305.1 Ilex asprella
GGGTAGCTCCGCCCGTCTCTAAGTGCTGTCTACTATGTGGTAAATGCATTATTTTAAGTTGTATAATAGCACTTTACTAATATATATCAAAAAAAAAAAAAGAAATATCTGATTTTGAAATAAGTAATGTTATGTAATTTAACTTTATAACATAAATTTATATCTCAAATGAAGGGGACCATTGGATCAATGAATTCCGTTTAAAAAAATTAATGAGATCCACTTATCTAATAATTCTTTTATTTGAGATGTAAATTTTGAATTACAAATTTAAGTTATATAATATTTTGCTTTCGAAATATATTTGGCTTCGATACTGGGTTCAAGTGTCATTTTGACTGTTGGCCCATTGATCTACTTAAATAATTATAAAAAAAAAATACAAAATACTGACAGCTCACTATAATAAATAGCTGGAAATGGTGAAGTGCACATGACCATTGGACTCGAGTGTCCTCTTACAAATTGAGTGTTGCACCAATTCACCATTTATTTAACAACATTTCCTTACAACCCCCTTGTTTGGTGCTAATTTATGACCACTGTCTATTCCTATTCCATTCAGTTTTTTTTGCCTAAATCAACAAGAAATTGTTACTTGAATGGGCTTTCTTAGCTTAATTGTAACTAGGTAGTTATAAGCCATTACAAAAAATTAATAAGAACCAACTATTAAATATATCGAAAAAATTAATTATACAAGTTTATCTACTTATTAATGTGAGTCATTTCATTTTCGGTTTTTTAGCTAAGATCAAGTGTAATATCTTGTTCTTATTAAAGGATACGTGGGTCAATGAACACACGTTATTAAATTCAATTTTTAGAAAAAGAGTCAATTACAGTAGCTTCACGCATCGTGTTGCATTACTGCATTAGCGTGTGGCGCACTCCCACCAAAGAGAGAGAAAAAAAAACCTTAATATGAATCTTTATGAATAAATTTATCTAATTAATCTAAAAATAACTTAACCCGATTGTTGTACTTTAACTACTACGATAAACTCACTTTATTCACCCAAGTATTCATTTGAAATTGACTACCAAAAGCCCCAAAGTAGGTAAGAGGCTAAGAGAGCGCATCTAAAAGTGGAAACCCAATCAGTATTATTTTAACAAAACTTGAAATAATTTGAAAGCAACGTCTCACTCACATGTCGCATGACAAATGCCAACCAAAGATGACCGTTAGGAGTGTTAGGACCATAAAGTCGTCTCTAAATTCTTCTACACTTAATCCAACGGCCAAATTTTACTAGCCGTTAGATTTGAAAAAAGAGTAGGCGTATCACCAGACAAATACCCACCGTTTCCGTCCCAGCTCACTCTCCCTTCACTTGGGTCTTTGTATACTCTTTTCTTCGTCTTCTTCTCCAGACTGAGCCTGTAGATTTAGGGTTCTTAAATGCTCTCAGTCTACACTCTTGGATTGTTTGCATTGTGGGTCTGTTGAAGGGGAGAGAGAGAGAGCCATTCCTGGGTGTGTTTGATTCTTCAGATAATCAAGAGATGGATATATCTGATGAGAACAATGCTACATTGAGTAAACTAACAAACTTACAAGGTAAATTATTCCAAAAAATGTAGCTCAAAATGCAACATTTTTGACACGGTTAAGCTGAAAAAAACCTCAGTTTTTGAATTGAATTGTTGACTTCTTTTTTGTTTGGTTATTTTTGAATAATAAAAGGTGGTTCAGAAATGGGTAGCAGAAAGTTTGGTGTGGAGATCAGACACAACCGAAGAGCTTTGAGTGTAATTAATCAGAATTTGGGTGGTGCTCATCCTTACCCTTGTGTCGTCAACAAGAGAGCTTTGTCAGAGTCAGTCAGCACTCCGATCTGAAGATTTTTCAGAGTTTCTTTCTTATTTTTCTTTTGCTTTTTCTGCTTTATTAATGTATTTTGATCCCATTTTGTACTCAGAACAAATGGAACATGCCATAAGAATCCTCCTATTCAAGTACATCGACCAAACACAAGGTTAGAGTGGTTTCCCTTCACTTCATTGCTTTTGCTTCCCTTTCGGTTTCTGAAAACTGCATTCTTCACCCTTTGGGTTTCAATTTTGTTTCCAAAGTTTTCCAATTTTTATTGTGTTTTTCTTTCTCCAGAAAATTTGCTACTGATATGGCAAGCTCACAGCAACCTTGTCCTGAGGTTTTACCCCCCTTCTCTCTCTAAATGTGTGTGTGTGTGCGTGCGTGTAATACAAACTAGTAAATTTTCCTTTCTATTTATTTTTTCATAGTTTGATATAATGATATTGGCTTGAAATTTACACAGGAAACTAAGAAATCAAGACCATCAGTTGATAATTTTACTGTATGGGAGGATGTTCAACAAACAGATGAGGATGAACATCAAACAGATAGAGACCAACCTGTACCAATGTCCTTGGAACAATCAGAAGCAGTGTTGAATGAAAAAGATCAAATGGTACTTGTTTCTCAGTCTGCACTCCTCCAAAACTCAGTATTTAGATCTGCAAATCTAATGGTTAGATCCTAAAATTTCCATAGGAGGTCGAAATGGAGGATATATTTGAAGAGCCTGTTATGGACATTGATGGCTGTGATGCAAGGAATCCACTTGCAGTTTCTGACTATGTGGAAGATCTCTATGCCTACTATAGGAAGATGGAGGTGACATTAAGTTCATTTTGTATAAAAGTTCCTTAAGGATTTGGCTTATGAACTGTTAAACTAATCAGCTATCTTGTTGTAATACATAGGTTTTAGATCAGTCCTCCCTGAAATCTATCATTATTTTCTGATAGGAAACATTCAACCTCAACCCACTTTTTACATATCCTTTGCCTATAAAATTAGTATCTAGATTTATGTTCAAAACAAAAAAGGAATTGGAAGCTTTGATGTATATGCTCTGATTAAAACTGCTGTAATTTAGAGAATTGTGATTAGAAGTATACAAGTTTTGTTGACTAAACAATAATCACTGTATGCAGAGTTCTAGCTGTGTTTCACCAGATTATATAGAACAACAGTTTGACATCAATGAGAAGATGAGGGCTATCCTAATTGACTGGCTAATTGAGGTATATGAAGGCCTCTGATCCATTATTTCTATGAGGAAATCGGGTGTCTGGCTTTTACGCGGCTGGTATTAATGTTGCATCAATTTAGTGAAAACTCGATTATTAATTCTCTTGTTCAAAATCACTAGGTACACCACAAGTTTGAACTCAGGGAGGAGACATTGTTTCTGACTGTCAATCTTATAGACAGATTTTTAGCTAAACAGTCGGTGGTGAGAAAAAAACTGCAATTAGTTGGTTTGGTTGCATTGCTCTTAGCATGCAAATATGAGGAAGTTTCTGTCCCAGTTGTGGATGATTTAATTTTCATTTCAGACAAGGCCTACACTAGAAAAGAAGTCCTTGAAATGGTAATTATTGAACTAGTGATCACAATGTTTTTTCTTTTGTGCTTTTCTTCTTATGGTAAAGAATTTAAATCCTTGCATTCCTGCAGGAGAGGTTAATGCTTAACACATTACAGTTCAACATGTCAGTTCCTACCCCATACGTTTTTGTGAAAAGGTTCCTCAAGGCTGCTCAATCCGATGGGAAGGTTGGTTGAATTGAATTATCACCTTAAGTGGCATAATATAATCTTTGTTTCTCTGGCAAAATTAACTTAGTGAGACTGATTTTACAGCTTGAGCTGTTGTCTTTCTTCTTGATTGAGCTTTGTCTTGTCGAATATGAGATGCTCAAATTTCCACCATCTTTTATGGCTGCCGCTGCTGTCTATGCTGCTCAGTGTACCCTTTATGGGTTCAAGCAATGGACTAAGACCTGTGAGTGGCATACCAGCTACTTGGAAGATCAGCTTTTGTGAGTCATTTTCCCTTCTAATAAATACTGATTTAAGACACTTTGTGTTTAGGCAATGTACTAATCAGCTATGTTTTTCTCTCTTGCTCACAGAGAGGCCTCAAGATTGATAGTGAGTTTCCACCAAAAAGCAGGAACAGGAAAGCTTACCGGAGTACACAGAAAGTACAACACATCAAAGTTTGGTTATGCGGCGAAATGCGAGCCAGCCACTTTCCTTATAGGGACCCAACTTTAGGCAGAGCATGTATAGTTGCTAACTTTATATGACTTCTGGAATTGGCCTGATTCTCAACAGGGAGATTTGTTATAATTGGGCAGGGTGGGTGGGGGTACAAAATAATTCAGCAACTTGGGTTGCCCTGGGATTAATTTTCTGAGTTTTTTAGGCTGCAGCTATGGTTGTTACATTACCATACACCCATGGTTGTGCACTAATGTGTTCAATTTTGTGAACACACCTTCACATTACCTTTTCTGTTCCATTTGATAATAAATTACAGATCACACCATTTTCTTATAACCCTCTTCCATCTCTTATTAGCAGCATTTGGTAACACTGTCATGGTATTGTCTCCATGAATGCTATGGAGAAAGGTGGCATGAACGGGACAAACAAAGAATACACACATTGCAGAATTACTAATGTTGTAGGAGGCCACGGCTTTACTCTTATGAAATTTCCTCTTCTTTTTTTTTTTCTATACATTAATTTGATTTTAGTGAGAGAAGGGTTATTTTCAATACATTTATGTATTTTGCTTTTGTGTTAACTGGGATAGTTTACATAAAGTTGCTTGTTACATGCACTTTTCCATGCTTTTTTCCTTTTCAATACTATGCCAGTAACAATGAGACATCGATTTAATGCAAGACTTTGCAAAAAAGGCTATATCCATGGGTGATTGAAGCAGGGAAACTCAGTTGAATAGCATCTATTAAGATCATGCCATGCACTGGATTTGTAACATTCTGTTGTCATTATACCTTTTATACATACATCGAAACAGTTTCTTCAACCAAACATACAATTTCATTTGTAATTATTGGTCTGAATGTGCACTGCATGTAAAATGCAATGCACCCGACCGCACATACATAAGGTGCCAGAAGAAACTAAAAGAAAATAGGAAGCATAACAAACGGAGAGGTTTCACCACCTAAATAGTGCAATGCTTACTGTCGCAATTCTTTTGACACTCCTCTATAGTCTTGTAGAAATCTCTCTTGATGCGATTGCCTACCCAACATTGAAACAATTCTGTTGGTGCAATACCACCTGGAAGTCTTTCGCAGTGACAAGCATTAGGCGGAAGTTTTCCAGCTTTCAGCTCTGGAATACCAATTTCTTGTTCATTCTCACGGCTGCCAGAAGTACGACCTGTATGGGAGAAAACGTTTTCGATTAGAAAAGAAGACGATAAACCAACTACTGTAAAATCATAGGCACATAGTCTGTTGTCTATCAGTGAATTAGTAATTTACAAGAAGTTTAAGCTCATGAGACGGTAACAAAAATTAAATCAAATGGACCATGACAGGCAACCATTTCCCTAAGGTTTCTCCTTTTAGGTAAAATGTTTGAAACATCATATGTTTTTTTTTGTTGGGGAGAGAGAGAGAGAGAGAGAGAGAGGGAGTTACATTCATGAAGAGCTAACAGCAAGCTGAAGACAACACAGAAGAGAACCACATGAGCTGTTATGGATTTTGTAGTTGCCATGGGTATGTTTGAGAGAGAGAGGGGATTATGATAAAAATACATTCACCAAGTCAGGTTTTTATAGCAGCAACTCAACCTTCTTAACTGCTTGGATTGGGATTGGATGTTCATAATCTGATGTAAGATAAGCCAGCATTAATCACATTGAGTCAAGTTGTTATTTGGATGTACATATATAATAGAAAGTCTATAATCTCTTATAGATCACATCTATCATCCTTTCAATTATGCCAGCATTAGTTACAGTACAGCATTAGTGTTAATTAAAGACAGATTCTTAAATTGTTCCAGCAGATCAATTAGAACAACACTCTCCCTCAGACTGGAATGCAATTGGCTTAAAAAAAACAAGCAACTGGCGGCCAGGACCACAAGAATATTTTTACAATTCCAGGGAAGACCTTTTGCCCAAACTGAATCCTCAATAAACTCTTAGATAGTTATTTTAACGAATAAGGATGTTTTAGGGCCGGCCCAACAACATATTTAAAAAAGTTTGGACTTTAGGCACCATTTCAAATTACATTCTCAATTTTTAAATGTCATAAATAACCTATGTAAAAAAGGTTTTATAAAAATATAAGCCCAATCAATCATTTAAGTCCATAGCCCAATCCCAATATTAAATATCTGAAAAAAATTAACAATTAAAAAAAACTTGAATTCAAAAGTCACATTAAATTAAAAAACAATCAGAAAATCAAATCATTATTCTTACTTTTAACTCTCTCTCTCACTCGGTAAACCAACAGTTCATTTTTTTTCTCTCTCTCTCTCTCTCTCTCTCTCACACACACACACAGAGTAATCTTGAACTAAATATTAATGATGTTAGAGGATGAGTATATGATAATAGAACTAAATATTAATGATGTTCGAGGATGAGTATATGTAAGGAAAACATCAAGATGTAGCTATTCAATATAAATCCTAGAATATTTTACATACCATATGGTTGTCATAATTTAAATTTAATACTTTGTGATATGACTAACTCTTGTCCCAAGACTAAATCATTTTTTGAAATAGTACAACGTATATATTCATTATTTTCCTCTTACACAAAACGATGAAAAATTTTACAAGATAATGTTCAAGGTTTAACTCTCACGTCATTGTCACAAACACGTTGGGAAAGTCGTGTTGAAAGTGATACAATAATAAGATTTCAAGCTCCAAGAATAGGGGATGCATTATTGCAATTATCGGAAACTAGTGAAGATCCTAAAATAATAAGCGAAGCTAATTGTTTAGCAACATATGAGATTGAGAATTTTGAGTTCTTATTGGGCATGACTATTTGGTATGATATTTTATTTTCCGTCAACTTAGTAAATATTTACAATTAAAAGACATGCATATTAATATTGCTATAGATCAATTAAAAGGTATCATTTATTTTTTTGAAAAAAATAAGAAAAGTGGATTTACAAATGTTATGATTTCATCTAAAGAGATTGCATGTGAAATGAGTATATAACCTATATTTCATAAAAAACGTAGAGTTCGTAGAAAAAATAAATTGATGTAAATGTTGATGATGAGGTAAACATCTATTGAAGAATTTTAAGAATTACTTATTTTACATATATAATTAATCAAGCTATTTCTTCACTAAAGAGTAGATTTGAACAATTACAAAAGTACAAAAATATTTTTAATTTTTTATTAAACTTAGAAAAATTAAAATCATTGATCAGTGATCGTTTAAAACAATATTGTTTAGATCTCAAATATTTTTTAAACGATTTTTTTTCCGATATTGATGGCTTAAATTTATTTTTAGAACTAAATGTTTTAAAAGGAATTTAAAAAATGAAAAAAAAATACTCCAATTGAGATACTAAATTATATAAAAAGTTAGATTCTTTTTCAAATGCATGCATTGCTTATAGAATATTATTAACAATGCCTCTAACAGTTGCTTATGCAGAGAGAAGCTTTTCAAAATTAAAATTGATAAAATCTTACTTAAGATTGACTACGTTACAAGAAAGATTAAATAAATTAGCAATACTGTAATAACCCCAGTTTAGGTAATTAAAAAAAATCGTTGAGTGTGTGCGGTTAGAAGGTCTGCTAGGTGTATTAATGTGGTTGGTGAAAAGAAATAAGTCGGGACAAATGAACAAGGTAAAATTACTGCGTATCGCTAAATTGGGAATGTGGGAATCGCATTTGCGGATCAATTTGATGTTCGAAACTTTAATAGATAATTTTATAGTGCTTGATTTAATCTATATGAAATAAAAAAATTATATATATATTAATTTTAATTAATTTTTGAAATTAGACAAAATATAGAAATTACCAAACTACCACAAACAAAATAAAAAAATTATCAAATTGCCATTGAAGCTTCAAGGACCTTCTACACAAGCAAGGTGGCTGATGGAGGCTTGTTGGTTTGCATGGAGGACACCCAGCTGCTTGGAAAAACCTGAGTAAGTTGCTTGAGGGGATAAAATGGAGAAGGATTCGGTGGGAAGAGAGAGAGAGAGGAGAAAGAGAAGTTAGAGAGAGAAAGTAGACTTTGGATTTTCGGATTTCTTGCAGAGACAATTTCGAGCACTAAGAGGTATTCTCACAGCCTAATATGAACTCATATATGTATTTAGATTTTGATTTGGTTTAGTATTAATACATGAATTTATGTTTTAAAGTTTAATGGATTTTTGAATTTTGAAACGGGCTTGAGATTTGAGCATGATTTGGGTTAATTGTTTGGTATGACCGAGTTTGGGAGGCCTTGAGGAGTTGTTTGGTAGTAGATTCGTGGTTTGCCGTGGTCTGTGGTGGTGTAATGGTTGTGTAAGAGTTTGAAAAAAATGAAAATGAGATTTTTCATAAAAACTTGTTTAAACTTCGAAAGGGGGCTTGAGTCTAACTAATTTGGGGTCAAGGAATCCATTTATGGTCTCAGAATTGGATTTTGAGGTCGTTTAGGGGGTGAAACGAGTAGTTGCAGGTTTGACCATGTGTATAAAAAATAAATTTTAGCTAACTTTGACTAATGATTTGATGGTGTTAGAATTCAATTCAAAGTTTGGGTCTGAAAAGGATTGATACTAGGTTATCCAAGGAGTATGTAGATGTTAAAATCAAAGGATATAGTGTGCTGTAGTAGGAGAATCAGGAGGCCAAAGTAGGGTGGTTGAGCAGAAAATTCTGCACTTAGGGCAAAAGATAAAAAATGAACCAAGGTTGAAGATGAAGTGAGGTAGGGATACTAGTGGACTCCGACTGAAATTTTAACCTCATCTGCTCTCTGATCAAACTATGTTTTGTCCCAAAAGTTTCGTAACGTCCGTGTGGAGGTCCCGGTAAAATTTCAAGTCGATCCGACGGCCGGATCAGAATGAAGAATAAAATGACTATTTTTCCTTCTGGGGTCAATTTGATTTGAGCGATTTTGAGGAAATAAATTTTATATTCACCCTTAGGTAGGTTAATTGAGTATGTATATTAAATTTCATTAAAAAATAACACTGTTTAATTTTTGGTTATTTCAGATCAAAATACCGAGCGGGCAAGGTTTCTCAATTCCGGAACAGGTGATGTTTTCCAAACTTGTTTCTAAATTATTCCATATGTTATTTATGATGATTTAGCATGTTTTAAAATATATGATTGGGTGTTTTGAATATTAACGTGAATTCGGACCTGGATCAGAATTTCTGAGTGCTGTTGCACTAATGTTTTGGAAATGATCGTAGTACTCATATTGTTTGCATTGATTGAAACTCCGGGATCCTTTTTAATGAAAATATAAGTGCACACGAGTCGAGTGGCAAAAGGGTTTACATTCCAGTTTGAGGCCGTAGAGGGTACTCATTGAGTTTGTAAATGCCTGGGTGGTCCTGTTGGTCTTCGGACTTGGGTACTGAATTGGATCGTATTGACTTGGGAGCGTATCTTCCTTGGGGTGAAAGTCCCCTAAATTATTGGATCATATGGATCGTATTGACCCTGAGTGGTTTATTAAGATGAATTGTCCACCAGTGTAGCACTGTACTCGAATTTCTGAACTCTCTTTTATAGTTTTGTTTAATTGCTACAGTTTCAAATGAAATGATGTTTTTGCTGACGTACATGTATCAAATGCTCGTTTGGATTTTTGCTCAATTATGTTAAACTATAGTATTTTCAAACTCGGTTGCTTGAAAATTGAGTTACTTTACTGAGCTGTTGATGCTCACCCTACATTATTTTTCCTTTTTCAGATTAGCTGGTGGTGAGGAATTCGACGTATGTTTGAATTGTCGATATTTTTTTTGTTTTCCTCAGTGAGAATTTGAAAATATGTTATGTTATACGGATTGAGTTAAAAAAGTTTTTATAGCTGAGGCATGTAAGTTATCATAATCTGAAAGTATCTATTTGAAATATATATGAAATTGATATCAGAGTTATTCATTTGGAGACTATATCATTTTGTGATTGTAAAGATTATTAGTGCTCTTGAAATATTACGAAGTAGATGGAGGTGTTACAAATACTATCAATTGAAAAAAATATGATAACAAAACTTGAATATAAAAACTAAATTAATACTTTTGCAACTCAAAAGGTAAGAAAAATTAATTTTAAATAAAAAATATTAATAATAGACATAGAAGTTTTCATTTAGCAGTATCGTTTTAGGCCCCAAATTATTTTGAGATATTGTCATAATGACAATGTAATAAAATAGTTTTTTAAACGAATAAAGATTAAGAATATCCTTTTGTTATTTGGAAAAGAAAATGTTAAACATGTTTATTTTTGGGTTAGAAGATCGGATATTATATGACAAGAAATTGAGAATAATTACTCCGATTCAATCAACCGAGAATAGTAGTAATAATAGGTCTATCATTTTATCCTATTCTAAAGGGGCCGAGTTTTGGATAAGATGTACGTTTGTTGTTTTAATTCCAATCACACATATTTGGCCGAGGGTCTAACATATGTTATTGATATGAAAAGGACGAAAACATCCTTCATCACTGTATGACTCTCTGTGTTGTCAAGGTTATTCTCGTTATTTTCTAGATAAGAATACATGTCATATCTCATTCAGTACTAGTATTTATTGTGTGATATTAGTTGATAATAGTGTGTAATGGTAGATAACACAGTAGCATTGTGCCGGTATTAAGATCGAGGTCCATGATTTAAACTTAGGTTTAAATATCATCGAACTAATTTACTCTAATCTTACCCATTAATACCCGAATCAAACGTATCACAATCACAATGCAGCTATTTTACTTTAGCCATTCGTCCAGTGGGTTTTTTATAGGATAATAGCAAAAGTGATGGAATACCAGACCTTTAGCAAATCCAAAGTCCTTCGACACTTGACTGTTCTATTGTGACCGGTGTTGGCATTTGAGGTGCAATTTGATTTTTGTTTTAAAGGGGAAGGGGCGATTAGTAGGGTAGTAACTCTCTTTGTGTGATCACGAAGTTTCATCCAGGTCATTATAGAATATTTAGTTTGAGTCATAATTACATACTCAGAAGGGTAATCTATCACCACAGTACCATCAAAGTCATATAGTAAACCATGTTGCTCTCATAAATTGAACCCTGCTCGATAACCACATGAAAGTTAGGGACGACCCTAAACAGATACAACTTACCGCTTAGACCATAATCTCGGATGGCCATTTGAGAAGCATTTGGTCTTTTTATTAAGCAATGTTTACGCAGACCAAATTATTTATCAAATTTTATCTCTCAAATCAATGTAAGTGGTTGAATTAGTGAGGTCTACCAACTGTACAAAATATAGGGATTTTGACACATCACTCAAGATACAAGATTTGTGATGCATTTGGTAACGTCTTCGTTTTTATATTTTTATAATAAAAAATAAAAAATAAAAAATATAAAACATGTTTGATAGTCATTTGCATTTAAAAATTTATGAAAACAAAAATAAAAAATATGCTCGGTATTATACCGAAAATCTATACCCCAAACCCACCACCACCACCAACCACCCACACCCAAAACCCACAACCACCACCAACCACCCAACCACCACTAAAACCCAACCAAAACATCACTCACCACCAAAACCCACCACCAGCCAGCCACCAAAATCCACCACCACCAACAACCCCCGAAACCTCCTGAAACCCACCTCCCAAAGCCCATGAAACCCATTGAAATCCACCTATCTCTTTCTCGTTCTCTCTTTGTCACACACATATACACACACTCAAATATAACAATATATACATAGATCTAGAACTTGGAGGTACAGAGAGAGCTCGTTGGAGATGGAGTGAAATTTGACTTTGGAGATGGATTAATGACTTCTGGATCCGAGAGCCCCTTCGTAGCGATTGGCAATGACGATGGCGATGGCGATGGATTCAGCTTCTGTGTTTGTCGTTGGTAGCGAGAGAGAGAGAGAAGACGGAGAGGGAGACGATAGAGGGGTGAAAGAGGGAGGGAGCCTTTTATACTCAAGCAAAAAAATCTATTTTTTGTTGCTAAGGAGAATCGAATTCAAGATCTCATTAAATCCCCGTTTAACCGCACATTTGTTTTTTGTTTTTTTGATGTTTTCAAAAACATCATTTTGGATGTTTCCTAATTTTAGCCTTGTTTTCAAAACAGAGCAATTAAAAAAAAAAATAAAAACATTTATCAAACGTTTTTTTTTTTGTAATAAAAACAAAAACATGAGGTTACCAATCGTTATTTTGATAAATAAATTTGGGCAGAACAGTTTTATCTCTTTTTTATTATACGAGCAAAGATAATAAATGAAATCTACTATCCCTTTTTATGAAATTAATGCATTATTGTGCTTAGATTAGCCGAGTCTTACTATTAAATGAAATCTACTATAAATTCAATGTCCGAATATATTAAATAAGTGTTTGAAAATTAAGTTCATCGGTATATAGACATGCCTGTAAGTCATATACACCAAAAAAAAATCGTACCTCATTTTTCATCCAATAAAATTTTAACATGTGTAAAACTATTTTATGTTATCGTTTCAAATTTTATTTTATTATTTTCATGATCACGGCTACAACTGAATTTGTTAAAGATCTAGAATTATAAATCATTTTTCCACACACAAGTCTTTTCCTTTCAATATACAATTAATATTATATTTATAGCCTAACAATTAGAGAGGGTCAATTGTGTTGTTTTTGTGTGACCTACATATTGTGTTGTTGTTATTCGTGTCGTGTTCGTGTCAAAACCCACAATTTTTTTTTTATTTAGTGTGTTCTAGGTATTAAACATTAGTCTATACTACTTATTATGTGTATTTAATAGTTGTGTCAATTTTACAATTATTCGTATCGGATTCGTATCAACAGATCAGAGTTGATACTCCTACTAAATCAAAAAGTATAGGTGTCCGATACGTCAGTTTCAAGCAATGCCATATGAGGCAATTGTTGAACTGTTACAAAATGCCCTGCAGTAATGGTAACCACATTGGAGTGTTGGGGGACTGGGCTATCCCACATCGGGTAGCTTTGGGTGTGTGAGTTATAATATATATATTTCTTGACCCTAAACCTGTTAGGTTCAGTGGTTATGATTTGATAAAAAAACCTGTTACGAAATAGGATAAAAAATTACAGTTTGATATCTGAGGTACATGGTTTTTTTGGTCAATTTAACCTTTGATGTTACAATTTTAATGAATGGATCTCTAATATTTTATTTTTGGCTCAACGATTAAGAATGTCTGAGTTAACTTTTTTCTTCGGTCTAGTCAAAGGTAGACATTCTCATGACCTGATCGTATAAAGATTCGAACTTATAACGTTTAAGCTTAGAATTGTCCCTACTTGAGTTATCCCTTAAAATTAATTCCTAATATTTTCAATTTGTATTTAATTGATTTAATTTTTAACTTGTTCATTGAAAATAGATCTTACTCATACTAAAATCTATTGGGGGTTCCACTATATATCAGTGGGTCATTGACCAATATCATTAAATTCACTAATTATATTATCTTTTTAAATTCATATAATATTATTCTTTCACGAATGTACGATGAGAAAGATCTAAAAGATAAAACACAATATCCGTGATCTCATAAATTATACTTTATTATTCATTTGCAATGATTGGTTTGAAGCCTCGTGCGCTCGACCGCTCCTTTATGATTGGTACATGCATGCACACATACAAACTAGTGTGCTAGAAAAACTAAAACAAGTTATAGGAAACAGAAGTTTCATTAGGCTTCAACATTTGCAATTTTCTTGACACTTCTCTAAGCTGTAGAAGAAGTTTGTTATGTTATGATCGCCTTGCCAGCATGCATACGTTGGTTTGTTATCAAAGTAGGCTGCCTTCCTGCAGTCACACTTCACTTGAGACGACTCAACCTTTTCACCTCTCATCAGCTCTGGAATTCCAATTTCGTGTTCACCCGAGCTACCACCTGTATAAGATACACAAAAAATTTAATGAGTACGCAAGAGAGTGAGAGAGAGTGAGAGAGAGAGAGAGTTACATTCATGAAGAGCCAACAGCAGACCCAAGACGACACAAAAGAGAGCCACATGAGCTATTGTGAATTTTTTAGTCGCCATGGATGTGTGTGTGTGTGTGTGAGAGAGAGAGAGAGAGGGTTATAGTAAAACACAGTGACCAAGTCAGGGCTTTTTATAACCCCCATTCCAAGCTTCTGAATTTGTTAAGTTATGTTCATGGCAAATCGAAATTAATAGAGTTTGACTTTTATATATATATATAGTAAGCTAATTATGGTAAATCCTCAACTTCTTGGATGTTCATAATAATCATATTTTTTAAGGTTCTTCGGTCAAAAGTAAACCATCCACGTTGAAATTAGGGTATTTATGAGAAATAATAATTTTTCGATACCATAATTTAAAGGGTTAATTACAATTTGCCCCTCCAACAATACCCTATGTAGCCATCAACTCCCTGTGATTTTATTTCCAACAATTTGCCCTCTTCTTGTACAAAAATGAAAAACCAGGCTGAGGCTCGTCAAATAGAGGAGGAATTTCCCAAAAAACCCTTCAGCCATGGTAACGCCAAAATATTAACCATAGTTAGATCTTTTTGCCTGGTATAAAAGTTGTCCTTAGTCATTTAACCACTTTCTCAAACCACCCCCACACCAGTCTATGTGATACTTGAAGTCCTCAAATGCTTGAAGTCGTCGATTGAGGTACATGATGTATACAAGGTTGATTGAAGTCTTGAGCCGCTGCGATCAACATCGTAGGGAAGTTACGTTGCAATTTTTGCGTGTTTTTTTTTTGGATCCAAGTTATAGCAAATTTTTGTGTTTTGTTTGCTATAACTGATTAATCATTGATTTTTTTGGTCACAAGTAAAATCTTTGTGGGAATCATGTGGGTCAAGTTGTTGGGATGATAGTAAGGTCTGTTGCAAGTAAAATCAAAGGCAGCCAAGCACATGATTTTGGAAAGAAATCTAGGAAGGGTCCAACTGATGATATTATAAATGGCAATGGTGCAATGAAATCTCGAGTTTGCATTTCAATCCGCAATAACACAGTTTATCAGTTTCTCCATGGGTTGATGCTTCACTCGAAGCCATTTTTTTAAGGATATGGGTGAGAAGGTTAGAAATGAATGGTGTTGTGTATGAGAGGTTGCAGAGATGAGGGAAAGAGAAAAAGAATTGTGGGCTCAAATGAGGAAAAGAGAAAAAAAGCTTACTTCCTCTTAAATTGCAAAATTTCTAACTGTTGGAAGACAAGGGTAAAATTGTCTTAAAATATTTTTTCCTTCGACACAAACAGAAGATTCCAATGTTTCTGTTACTAATTTGAATTTTGGTACAAGAAGGTGGCAAATTTTTGGAAATGAAACCATAGGGAGTTGATTGCTACATAGGATATAGTTGGATGGGGCAAATTATAATTAACCCTAATTTAAAACCTTCAATTATATAATATGGTGTCCAAAGAAGGATAAAAGGAAATGGAAGCTTGATCTCTTTCTTTTCGTGCCTGTACGTGTTGGATTCGGTACCACGGACATGGTTAAGTATGACATCTAGTCTTGCTAACGGATAGTTATTTGAGCCGAATTCGATTTAAATCTAAGATAGATTAACAGAGTATGAATTCACGTTTTGATTGATTATTTTTTTTTGATCCGAAAATACATAGATATTTATTTTATTAAATAGAAAAATTCTGGTTACAATCATTGAAAATAAAGCTATAAGCTCTTGCGGGAGTAAGCCAATCCAGTACAACGACAGTGAACTGTTCACTGTAGCGGCTGTCACCCAGTTAGCCACCTTATTACGAGCTCTTGGTTTGTGTAAAAAACATATGTTGTGTAAATTAACAAAGTATCTAACGTCTTCTACAAAAGTACTAATTTCGCATGGGAGAACATCTTCACTGCACTCGGCTTGATGACGTTGAGACAGTCACTGAATACTGTGACATTTGCCAGGTTCCTAGCGTTAACTAGGAGGCAGGCTTGTCTTACCGCTTCTGCCTCTACAACAATGCTTGAAGGCGCTCGGAAACACTTTGCAACACCATCCACCAGGCCATCCTCTGAATGATACAGTAGAACACCACACAATGCCTTGTTAATTTTTGGATTGTAAGCCCCATCGCAACACAGAAACGAAACAGGAACTGGCTGCTACCTTATCTCCTCCTCTTCCATTGGTACCTGATGCATTCTTTGACCTTCTGTTTCGCTCGCAATTAAAACTTCACTCCACATTCCTTTTGCCCTTAAAACAGTTGCTAATGCATTTGGGCATTCATCATTGAAGATTTTTTGATTTCTTGTCTTCCATATAACCTAGCCTACTGTAGCCGTTTTCCCCAGTAGCTCATAACTGTTTTGGGCATTCTTTGCCATCTCCAGGATCTGTGAAGTTCTTTGGGAAATGGAAGAGAACCCCTCCTTCTCCTACCTGAACCTCATATCCAAGCCAAACCACACTTTCTTCATCCATTCACATTCAAACAAGATGTGTTCTATAGATTCTGGGGCAGCACAACAAATTGGACACACTGGCGTTGAAGCACATCTCCTCCTATGAATATTCTCCTGCGTTGTGAGAATGTTGTGGCAAGCCTTACACCAGAATTGTTTTATTTTAGGGGTTGATAGCATCTTCCAAATCATCTGCCACATCTTAGGGTGAGGGGAAAAGGAGGTGCTTGGTTCGCTTTGGCCATAACCAAGAGAAATACCCAATCTATAGCCTGATTTCACTGAGAATTCACCTTTCTTGTTGTGCCTCCAGATTCTTTTATCCTTTCCTCTTGGACTAGAATTGGTATAGTCTTGATGGCTTTAAGTTCTACACTTGGAATAGTTTCTTGTAATAGTTCGGTGTTCCATTCTATTGAGTTCACCTTCATAGCATCAACAACCTTGGTAATAGTACAATCATGCACCTTCAGCGTCTGGATCCCAAGTGTGGGGAGTTGAGGGATCCATTTGTCTTCCCAAAAGTCCACCAAATAACCATCCCTAATTTGCCACAAAATGCCTTTTTCAAGGAGGTTTCTCCTTTGGAATTTGAATCCGTATTACATACAAATTCGGGATTTAACTTAAATTTGAATTTGCACAAGAGAATTTTTATAATGAGTTGAGATAACGATATTTTGAATGATCTCGAATGGGGAACCTATAGAGAATCAACAAGGTCTGGAAAAGGACTGGACATGCACTCAACGTATTCCCTCCAATGCTTAAGTCAGTCGGCGTTCAATTGTGGAGTAAATGCACAACGCAGAGTAGATTATGCTTGCGTACCTCAATTCTGCTTCTAGAGGAGTATTTATAACTCAGATTGCAATGATGCCTCTCCCATCCAAAGTTCCATCCTAGACTTTAGTAGTCGGTGTTCATAATCTAACATGATAAGTGCTATTCCGTCACACCTCATCAATGTCAAGTGATTGGGTGTCTGAACTTGCACTTGGGAATAAGCCAAGCATTCATGGCTCTCTTCCCGACCATCGAGTGCTCTAAATAAATGTTTAGAACCTACAACTGAGCATTTATAAAGAGCTACCAAACCCCCACGGGAGCCCCCGAGGGCTCTTCTCGGCCTAGATGCATGTATCATTGCATAATGACGGCTGCTTTCACCTTCATCGAGGGCTTGTTAGTCATTAATGACCTGTCATGCCAATGTGATCCTCATTAATAACTTGTCACACCTTATTTAATGCTCAATCCTAGGTTTATTTCTTGTGTCCGAGTACTCTACTTGGTCGATATCATCTTTCTGATGAATTCTCATTTGTTGGCCTCCAAGGTCCCGTCAGAATCCAATGTATTTAAAGTCCTAATGACATTCTCTACCTCGCAATTTATGCAACAGTACTCAAGAGTGAATAAAGGAAAGCACAATGACTTCGAATTAATTATATGTTAATGGGCAAATAAATTTTCTTAAGATGTATGATTAAAATCTATTTTTTTTTTGTATGATGCCCAAAAGTTCAATATATATTGGCCATAACCATATCCATGAATCTTCCTAACACTTCATTCTATATGCATCTTTATCGTGATTAAACTCACCCAAAGCTAATTCTTAGTGTATTTCCAACTCTGATTTAAATTTAGACTCAAATTTAAATTTGAGTAAAAAAATCTAAAAAACTTGCTTTAATCCTTATTCAAACTTATACGAAATTAAGTGAGACTATTTTTTTTACTCAAATTAAGGGAGATTCAAATTCTTATCCAAATCTTTAATGATGAGATTTTACTCTCTTTTAAAGATCCAATGGTCATCTTTACTCTCATTTAATTTTGGGTTTGTTCTCATTTAAATTTAAGTTTCTCTTTCCTTAAATTTAAGTTTGTCCATTGGAGCCTTTTGTATTGAATCAAGCTTTTTACTCAAATACTAACTTAAATTTGAGTAAGGATTGGAGATGCTCTTAGGGGTGTTTTAGTGGTCAATTTTGCATTCTTATAAGCAAGAAGTCTCAGGATCGAGACTTCTCACAACCTTAAGAGTTAGTCACCCTTATTCTTCAGGTGACATGTCCTTAAACTAATTTAAATTATGGTGACCGGCTAAGGGCTCAAAGAAGTAATTGACACAAACCTGAACTGTAACAAAAACAAAAAAAAAAAAAACTCACCCAAAGCTATACCAACTAAAATGTGTATCATATTGGGCTATGGGTTCACAAGTTTCCTTTTCAATTTATTTCATTCTCTTATGAGACGTAGTCCATAAATGATGGTGGGTGTTCACCGGTGTTATACATTTCACCCAACTCTGATAAGATTTGGACTACTTATCCGAAGGTTAGTATCATGTAAGCTCTTTGATTGGAATAATGAAAAAGTAGAAAGAATAAATAAAACATTAATATTTTAATATTATTGAAACATATGTTATTTTTTATATTTTTTAATATATGTAGATATTATATTTATTTACTAGTTATTTTTTGTGCCTAAAGACATAGAATAATAAAAAAATGGTTAACAATAAATATATTTATATTCACATCTAAAATCAAATTACAAATATTGAGTAAAGAAAAGAATTTAAGCATCAATTGTTGTAGGGGTGACTGGTGGTAGTGGTAGTGGTGGTGGTGGTGGTGGGATATGATGATGGTTGTAGTGGGTGACGACGACTGTAGTGATGGTGACAGTCATGTGTAGCAATGGTGATGCTGGTGGTGGATTTTTGGTGACGATGGTGGTAGTGACAGTCATAAGTGACGGCGATAATGGTTGTGGGCGACGGTGATGATGGTTTACAATGGTGGTGGTGGGCCGACGACGGTGATGGGTAGTGATGATGGAGGTGGTGGGCTACGATAGGTGCTTCCAGACGACAATATGATGGGTTGTGGTGAATAGCAGTGGTGGTGGTGGTAGGTGTGGGTGACAGTGGGTAGCGACAGTGGTGGTTGGTGGTGGTGGGGTGATGAAGATGGTGGGCAGTGATGATGGAGGTAGTAGAGGTGGGATACAATGGGTAGGTGGGCGATAACGATTGGTGGTGGAAAGTTTGATGGAGGTGGGTGACAATGACTGGCGGTGAAGGTGAACAATAATGGGTGGTGGTAAGTTTGATGGGGGTGGATGGCAGTGACTGGCGGCGATGGTGGACAATGATGGGTGGTGATTGGTTGTGATAGTGTATGACAATGGGTGGTGGTGAGCAACAATGGTAGTAGTGAGTGTTGACGGTGAACGACGGTAATAATGGTAATAAATATAAGAATGAGATAAAAATTGTGTTGAGTGGTACCGGTGGACGACGGTAATAGCAATTGGTGGTGAGTAACAATGGTGGTGGGTTGACGACGGGGGTGGTGGTGGTGGGGATGGCGACAATAATGGTGGCGACGACGACACCGAGGGTGATGGTGGTAGTAGGGTGGTGACAACAGTGGTGGTGGTGGGACGGTTGGTGTGGTGGTGGTAATGGAGTGTCGGTAGTGGTGGTGGCAACGATAGTGGTGGAGGTGGTGATGGGTGGTGGCGATGATGACACTTGTGGTAGTGGTGATGGTGGTGGTGGTGGTGGGGCGGTGAGGGTAGTAGTGGTGTCGCTGTTGCAAATACTATTTTTTTTTTAAATTATTCATAACTAGTTATAAGTTCTAAAAATACTTTTAAAATGTCTGTGAGACCCAATCATACATTGCATGCATATGAACATAATTTTGTGGGTTAAATTATAATTATGTGAAATTATTAAAAGTTTAATTGAATTAAATCTTTCAGAGTCATGATGTGTATGAGCATGCATTGGATAGGTGGATCCCGTTAGTGATGTATTAGTGAGAGCCATTTTTAGGAATTCATGTGTGAAAATACTAGTGGGTCAATTTCAAAATCATTTAAAAACTTGAGGGAATGTAAGCGTAATTAACCCATTAACATGGGTCGCCTTTACATGTGTTGGCCTAAAAAAATGATGATTATATTGAGTGAGCGTAATTAACCCATTAACATAGGTCACCTTTACATGTGTTGGCCTAAAAAAATGGTGATTATATTGAGTGTTAGGCGTGTGTGCCGTGTGTTTGTGTGTGTGTGTTTTAAGGTGTAATTAAGTATATTTAGCATAATTAGCGGACTGTTAAAGATAGGTTCCCAATGAGTATTAAACTAAAGGTGAGAAAAATGTGAAAAATGGCTATTTAAGATGTTTGCTATGTTTTTCGAGGGCTAGGTTGAAATCGAAATTATGGGAGTGAAATGGGTGGTTTAAAGGTTTAATTAGGGGCTGTTTTACATTGATTAAACGTGTATGTGAATTTAAGTGTAGTGATCTTAAAAGAAAAGAGTGATAGAGGTTGGAAATGGGTGTCGGTAACGTTAAAACTTTGATTTCTAAATGTTATTATCACATGTGTGAATTTTAATCCAAATGACCTGAAATTTTGCATGCATCACTTTTAAATGATGCTTGATGTGATAATGTGACTTTCGAATGCAAATGAGTATAATATCCGATGCGAAATGTATGAAATGCCAAAAGTACAGTTTTTAGTATTCGGGATTGAAATATGTGAAAATGGACCCCCCGATCAATGTGTTTGACTTACTTAATCTTAATTGTGATTAATGTGATCCCTAGAATAAAAGTGCTAGTGTGTGAGTGGATAGTGCGGTAATCAGAGTTACTGAAGCACTTTAGGGGGTGCATCATTTTGTATGCATTAGTGCACGATTAATAATTGTATGTGACAAACATAATGATATTGTAATTACAAATGTGTTAGGTGGAACAGGTGAGACAGTCAGTGTTGGAACAGATACGGTAACACCAAAATGATCCACCGATAGGACCGAAGGGTCGTAGATTTGTATATTTGAAGTGTGTATGTCTTTATATGTTTTAAAAATGTTATTATAAGATGATAGTAAATGATAAAATTTAATAACATTTTCTCCAAGATTTTGTGCTATGTGCTTATATAATTGAATGATGCTTTGTACTGTTTATTGTGTATTGTGGAATGTGACGCACTGTTTGAGACAGGAGTGTCGATGCCTGATCACTAGGTGTGCAGTGGTGTGCTAGCATTGTGGTGTTCCCAAGAAATTCGGGAGGCACGGATATATGTGGGATCGATTACCCTAGTAGGGGTAACATAGAGGTGATGTGGCTTGTGAATTCTCTAGAATTGAATTGATGTTGTTATTTGATATGTATATTTACGTAGTATCTGCCTACTTCAGTGTATTACTATCATTTTCATTTCATATACATCATGTACACTCACTAAATGCGTGGTTTAGCTCACACCCCTATAGCTTCTCTTTTTCAGGTACTGTAGAGGGAATTTCAGATTTGTCCACTTTCCAATCGGTTTAATTGTGTCTCGTAGTATTGAGTTCAGTCTAGGTTCAACGAAGTTCGTGTAATATTACTCAGGTTATCGCGTATTTATTTTGCTGAATTGAATAGTTTATTTATGAGAGATTATTATGGCAGATTAATAGTATATATTTGTATACAGACTCAACAAACATACTTTGTGATGTATGCTATATGTGTGTGAGATTTTTGTATATGTTTATAACTTGGGAAATAAACAGTTGGTACAAGTGTTTTATATATGATATAAGTTATGAGACAGGTTTTATCATCATACTTATGACTAAGATGATAGGTGGTGTTGTTGCACTTGTAGAATTATTAAATGTTTGATTACTCTAGATTATACATATATGTAAACAGGTGTATTAAAAACCTATTCGCATCGTGTCTCATCCTTGGGAGATTGGGGAGGGCGTGACAACGCCACCCCAAGCACACCTTTCAATATCAGTTTTCCCTATTAAATTTGAGGTGTTAATATTGGCCGTCGAATTAACTTTAGAGTAAAATTTAAAGAGATCTCAACAACGAAAAGTAAAGTTATTTTGTTTATCTTTTGAGATTTGAATTGTATTGTATTTTATTATATAAATTATTTATTATATACACATTAATTTTATATATAAATACAATAGTGAAATATACATTTATATATTTTTCTTTTTACGTTTCCATCCATACTAAACATTGAAATAAAAAACCTCCTACTAAATACAAAGGAGGAAATAAAATATTCATCCCCTTAGGGCTCATTTAATTATCGTATTAAAAATGAATGGATTAGATAAAATAATATAGTCTAATATAATACAGATGGATAAAAGTCAAGATTAAATATATGATTAGAATAATACATAATTTTATTTAGTATTTAGCAATACACAATATAAGTGTTGAATAATAATTATTTAATCCAATCGATTATTTAATTAGAGAATTATTTCATTGTATTAATGTTGAATTAACAAAAATGTATTCAATCAATGTTTGTTACATTGAGACTTAGGGGGTTATAATAATAAATGTGTAGAATAATACGTTTACGTTGAATTATAATATCATATCTCTTGGTGGTACTGAAAGACCTCCATAATACATGTCTATTGTATAAAAAATATACGATAAATATACGTTTAATATATATTTTTGAAATTAATATGGTATCAAATTTGCTTACCAAATAAAATATTAGGCTCAATTAAATAAAAAATAATATAATCTAATATTTAATTTCCTCATAATACGTCTACCAAATAAGCCCTTAAAAATTAAAATGTATTACTCTTATTTTTTATGATTCCATCTTTCATTCTATCCTACTAAATAGACCATGAAATAATCTCAAATGAAAACCCCTTTTGGCTTGGATTAATTTAATTGTTAACTTTAGTGCTCCGCCACATAAACATATAGCGAAAGGCTACAATGCCGTATAAAAAATTGTAATTTTTTTAAAATTTAAATTATAATTTTAGAGGATATGATTGATAATGAAAGGTTAATATCGATACCAAGAGTTCATGATCGATCATAAGTGTTTGTGATCGATCATGACCTTTTCTCCAGCAATTATAAATTTTTTTTCATAGTTGTAATTTTATCATAAAAAATAGGGAGAATTATACCTAGATCTCTTGAGGTTTGTCACTTAATCACTCAGACCCTATGACATTTAAAATATTACATACAGACCCTCTAAAATCTGTACGCACGTAACACTTAAACCCCAGCTGTAAATATATCAGTTAATATATTATATTTACACCCTCCTGAAATTTGTAAGTATATAATACTTAGACCTTTAAGTTTAAAATATTATACTTTGACAAAAAATAATTCAATAAAAGATAAAATATCAAATATTTTAAATTTTACAACCAAAATTCATGTTCTATTGTATCATTTATTGAAATAATATCAAAACTAAAAATTTAATTTTATCATAAAAAATCATAATTAATATTCAATTATATTGACTATTGGAATTTAATTTAGTCGTTTAAACGACCAAATTTAAATACCAAATTACCCCAATTAAAGTTAAAAGATATTGTTTCCATTACAGTTTGACCATTTGTTTAATTTTTTAGTTTTATTCTAATAGATAGTATAATTATATACTAACTATGATTTTTTTTTTATAAAAAAACTAGACTTTTATTTTTGATTTTATTTTAGTAAATGACATAATAGAACATGAATTTTTGATGTAAAATTCATGTTTTATTATGAATGACTTAGATCCCTTGTTTATTTTTTAGTTTTATTCTAATAGATAGTATAATTGTATACTAATTATAATTTTTTAAGAAAAAGTTAAAATTTTATTTTTAATTTTATTTCAATAAATGATACAATAGAACATGAATTTTAGTTGTAAAATTTAAAATATTTGATATTCTATATTTGAGTGGAATATTTTTGGTCTAAATATAATATTTTAAATTTAAGGAGTCTAAGTATTATATACTTACAAACTTTAAAGGGTCTAAGTATAATTTATTATCTGACATATTTTTAGTAGGAGCCTAAGTGTTACTCGTGTACAAACTTCAGAGAGTCTGTGTGTAATATTTCATATGTTATGAGGTTTGAATGATTAAGTGACAAACTTCAGAGAATCTGGGTCTAATTCTCCCTAAAAATACTAACCAATGATTTTTTTTTTCGACTCCGTAGACTTTTCCAAACATATATGTGTCTTGCTCTCTCCCCCTCCCCGTATAATTTATAATAACTACAAAAGATAAATTTTAAAATATTATAATCGATTAAGTTATAATTTTTAAAAATTAAGTTAAACTAATTGAAGTTATTCATGATCATTGATAATATTTTATCATCAATTATAAATAGTAATAAAGCCATTTTCACTCGTTACTCAAATTCTTACTCAAAGAGTAAAAATAGACTAAATCAATTTAGTCTTTGACTCAAACGTATATCAAATGAAAAGTGGCTCAATTTTTTACTTAAATAAAGACAAACTCAAATCTTTAACAATTAGATTTCACTCTTTTAAAAGATCTAATGGCCATATTTCAACTTTCTTTTAATTTGAGTTTATTCTACTTTTAATTTGATTTTATCATTTTAAAATTTGAATTTGTCTATTGAAGTGTTTTGTATCAAATCAATTTTTTTACTCAAATTTGAGTGAACATTGAAGATACCCCAGCTATAACTTTATACTAGAGATAACCCATGCTTGAAGACATCGTGAAAATTTAAGAGAGATGTTGTTGGCCGTTAAATGAGTCTATTTGAGATCGACGAATAAACTTATTGAAGCATACTATGTTTTATATTATATATTTAAACAATGCAACTTAAAATTTTTAAAATTATAACAATAGTGGTATTGTATTATTATTATTACGGAATTCTATAACTATTCCCTCAGGAACTCGTGTCAAAGCTCAACAAAACGACATCGTATCAAGTGCACATCCAGTTTTCATGCAACACCGTACGACCCAACAACCCCCCTTGGCAGTATCAATTCCCCAATCAATAAAATCTCTCTCAGATCTAAAATAATTATTTGTCAACCCAACCTCGCTCTCTCTCCCTATATACACACCCACAAAATAACACAGAATTGGCAACGTTTAGATCTTCTTTCACTACCACCTCGAAACCTACCACCATGGCTATGTCAGCAGCTCCCCCGCACTCTCTCCTCCTCAAAAAACTCAACCACAGAACCACCGCAACAACCCAATTCACAGCCTTTCCCATCAACCCATCACGCCCTGCCACCACCTCCTACAAACCCATATCAATCACTTGTTCAACCACCACCCCACTACAAGATCGCCCCGCCGCCACCTCCCAATCCTCAGATCGCGTCTTTAATTTCGCCGCCGGCCCCGCCGCCCTCCCCGAAATTGTCCTCAAGAAAGCTGAATCTGAGCTCTACAACTGGCGTGGCTCGGGTATGTCGGTCATGGAGATGAGCCACAGAGGCAAGGAATTTCTCTCTATAATTCAGAAAGCGGAGTCAGATCTGCGTGCCCTTCTTGATATTCCGTCGGAATACGCCGTGCTCTTCCTCCAAGGTGGCGCCACCACCCAATTCGCCTCTCTCCCGTTGAATCTTTGCAACCCCGATGATCCGGTTGATTACATTGTCACCGGGTCTTGGGGCGATAAGGCTTTCAAGGAAGCGACCAAATTCTGCAAACCCACTGTGATTTGGTCAGGTAAGTCGGAGAAATATACAAAGATTCCTGATTTCGATGCCTTGGAACAAAACCCGTCTGCCAAGTATTTGCATATATGCGCCAATGAGACCATTCACGGGGTTGAATTCAAGAACTATCCAACCCCCAAGAACAAAGATGCGATTTTGATTGCTGATATGTCGTCGAATTTTTGTTCAAAGCCAGTGGATGTGAGCAAATTTGGGGTGATCTACGCGGGTGCGCAGAAAAATGTTGGTCCTTCTGGGGTGACTATTGTTATTATTAGGAAAGATTTGATTAGAAATGCACAGCCAATCACTCCTGTGATGTTGGAATACAAGATTCACGCTGAGAACAATTCGTTATACAATACGCCTCCTTGTTATGGTATTTATATGTGTGGGTTGGTGTTTGAAGATCTGTTGGCACAGGGTGGTTTGGTTGAGATTGAGAAGAAGAACATCAAAAAGGGTCAGCTTCTTTATGATACAATTGATCAGAGCAATGGGTTCTATAGGTGCCCCGTTGAGAAATCTGTGAGGTCATTGATGAATGTTCCGTTTACATTGGAGAAGTCTGAATTGGAGGCTGAGTTTGTTAAGGAGGTGGCGAAGGAGAATATGGTGCAGCTCAAGGGACATAGATCGGTTGGAGGGATGAGAGCTTCGATATATAATGCTATGTCATTGGCTGGAGTTGAGAAGTTGGTTGCTTTCATGAAGGATTTCCAGGCAAGGCATGGTTGATGTTGGAGTAGCGTAGAGATTCGCAAAACATGTGTTTTGCTCTGATTTGTTTTATTGCTCTTTTCATGTTTTGTTTGTTGTTTTTTGTTGTGGGGGTCAGCATTGTTGAATGCATTTTTATAAGTAGTATTATGTTGCAATCTGAGTTGTACTACGATTTCAGAAGAGAAATTTATGTCCTTTGATGTTTTGAGTGTCTTTGGGAGGAGATCTTTCCTTAGTCATCCGCACTGCAGGTTAATTTTTCCTTTTTTGGAGTTTGACTTTGTTAATAAGGGCTCACTTCCCCTATTTGCTTTAAGCTTATCGACACTTCAAGCTCAAACTTTTACATCTTGTCTTTAGGTTTTATCGACTTGCATGTTGATGAACCTTTTTTCTTGGGTTTTGTAACTCGAGTCACATAAGCTCTACTATAAAGCACAGAAAAACAGTAACCCAATTTAGAGTCAGAGGATCACCCTATGGGGTCTTTGATCTAGGTGAAGGGAAGAAAACGTAACTTAGACAACATAAGATCAATAGAAATGGGTGGCATTTGAGTTCCATTTTTTTTTTTCAAAAAAAACTGCAAAAGTGGCCTTGCCCTCTTTGCCTACCCCCAAGGGATCTTAAGACAGGCGCTAACCAATGAGAAATCACTTAAGTGTAGTTGATTGTTATTTTGAAATCAAATGAATTTGATTTGCAAAATAAAAGCACCCTTGGATTGAATATCATCATAAACTAGGTTTGGAAAAGAAATTTTCTGGGATTTTAGTGGGCAGCCTAGTCATTTTTTGTCCTAATACCTCTGGGGATTGGTTTTATCAACTATCACATGAGATTGATTTGTATCATATATGTGGTGTTATTGGATAATACAGCATCAGTGTCATAAGAAAAAAGTCATATTGGACTCTCTATATATGATTCAAATCTGGTAATAAGTGATCACCGGATTAATTTAGTCCAATTGCACGTCTAAAGTCCAAACTAAACGTACGCTGGATCCACGGTGATGAGAATCTATCCAGTTCTAGCAGTACCGGGTAAAAGAGCGAAATTCCATCCTATACATTTATTCTGCAATTTCTTTCTTGATAAAATTATTTACTTATTAACGGTGAATGATCTACTAACAAAGAAATTAAAGAAAACTTATATGAGAGAATCGCAATCAAGCAAAAAGAAGTCAACAACCCACCTACCCCACAATGGATGCTTAAAAAAAATCAAAAAAAATCTAATATAAGTGTAAATTCACGCCAACACATACGTGGAGGTAACAATTGCAGGATAAACGACATTTTGCACCCTAAAAATTTTATATATTTTTTAGAGTTAATTGTACTGGAGGCCTATAAAATATGAAATTTATTTCATTTTAATTCTCAATATTTTAATTATATAATTTTGGTCTCTAAAATATTGAATATCTATATAATAAAGTACAATACAATTCAAATTTTAAAAGATAACTAAAATTACTTTTACTTTTCGCGGGTGAGATCTATTTAAATTTTATTTTAAAATTAGTTCGACGGCTTATATTAATATGATAAGTGATAAAGTTTCAATGAAAAAGTATTAAGAGTTACCATCACAATATTAATTTTTTAGGTTTCAACAAACATTACTTAACAAGAGACAAAACAGACTTGAAAACAAAGTTGTGTCCAACTTTTCTACTTTTTAATTTCTTTTGCTGGACCATAGTTTTGCCACTTAATAAAGCAAATGTGGAATTGACCTAAAAAAAGTTTGGTATTAGTATAAAAAAGAGCAATGCTTTTGGGATATACAAATTTAACATAAATCATTGACTGAATAGTTTATCTAGCAATATGAACCCAATACAAAAGTCCAATAATTATAGTTATAAAAATGTTAAGGAATCATATCAAATGTCGCATCAAAACAGATAAATTTTGGTGAGTTGTATATATGAGGGATCGTTTGTTTACTGGGTTTGTAGGTGCTTCAGAGGGGATATTAAGAAAATTAGTTTGATAGTTTTTGTAATTCCGTGTTTGATTAATACTTTTAAACTTGAGATTCTTGTCGCGGCCCGTAAGTGATGCAGCGCATTAAACTCACATACGTGACGTTGGGTAAACTTAGAGGGTAGGTGGGTTGCATATATCCTAACCTAGGTTAACTATGTCAAATGATATTTTTATCCTTAATAAAATATTCTATTTAATAAATCACATCTCAACCCCTCCAATTACTCATCTATATAATTAAACATAGATATAGATTGAATTGACCAATGGGTAGTATAGTTATTTACAAAATAAATGTATGTTGATAATTATAATAAATTCATAAATCTCACATATTTATATATTACTTGTCAAACACGAATATGATTAAGATTCATATATAAATCTTATATACACAAAATTGAAGGTTGGGTTTAGAAGAGTTTGATAATTCCTTACTCTAAAACCATCCAAACATGCCCCATAGTTGCTACTCTCTGAAAAGGGGAAGCAACTCCGATGAAGCTAAACCCTGGATCCTGCACCCAAAAGCAAAAAAAAAAAAAAATGGAAGATGGTGATAGCAAGAAAAATCAAATAACAAGAAGAAAAAGAATGGTTTGCTATCACAACTTACCCACAACCCCCCCCCCCCCGCACCCTCCTATCAACATCCGGAAAATAACATAAGCTCTTTTAAAAATGTGTTAAATATCCACAGAATCCCCAACTATTTCAAACAAATTTGAATTTGTTTGCTTGTTCAAGACCAAATTGCTCCTTTGACTAGTACCATGAATATTGCGTAGGAAACAGCCTAGAAAGCACCCAAACACCTAGTTGAACTAGTCGGCATGAGATACTGACAATAACATTGAAATAGAGAAAGAGTATTTGAATCAGTTTCCGCATTTGATATATTAGCGATGATGTAGCATAGATATTACACATCTTAAGTACGTCCCCATGTTCAAGCTTGATTTTGAGTCTTGAACTTGAAAACTATTAGACAACACTATTATTCAGGTTTTTTTTTTGGTTCAATTGTCAAAAAATATTTAGGTCAACTTACGCACACATCGATTAATCTCCTTCTCAGACCGGTTAGGGTATTCATAGAGGAATAAATTTATCGTGTCCTATCTTCAAAGGATTGTCAAAATTCAAATTCAAAACGTTTAAATTTACAAATTATTTTTGGTACCATTTGAAATACCCTTGTGGTTTAATCAAGTCTCCTTCGGCTGTAAAAAAGTCTTCTAACTCGCAGTGGCATGACAACATACAAAACAAGGATGAAAGTAGTGGCTACCTTCTTTGCTGACTCATAGATTTTCCAGCAAGTTTCACTAGTAGTAATGTAACACTGATCAAATTTTAGAATTAAATTTAGAGCTCAAATGACATGATAGCTGACTTGGACTTCTTAATTTGTTGTCATGCCATTTGGGCCTTAATAAAAATTTTAAATAATATGTTGACATGTCATTTGGACTCCAAATTTGATCTCAAAATTCGGTCGGTGTAGCTTTACTCGTTTCTCACTGTAGACCATCTTCCCTTCCTCCTTCATTAGGTACTCCAACTTGTCGAATCAATATAATAAAGCATAAAATTCTTGAAATACAGAGTAAAATAGCGATCTAAATCATTGTAATCACAACACATTTACCAACTAACCACAGTAAAAAAAAAAAATACACACATTTAAATAAGCATTATATTGGATATCCTGGTGCATGAAAGGTAGATGGGCTAACACAATTTGATTATTATGTTTCTTGTGAATGATTACTACCTCTTTTTTTTTTTTTGATTTAACGGTTAAAACTATTCGGATCAACTTACGCGTATCTTGATTAATTTCTTCTCCAGTCTGGTCAAAAACATGTCATTCACTTCAGAACTAGGATATTCATGAAGAATAAATCTCTTATGGTCGACTCCAAAGAGTTATCAAGATTTGAACATAAGACGTTTGAGTTTATAAGTCAGCCTTGTTATCGATTGAATATAAGAAATTTTGTTATTTTATGTTATATTGAAAATAGAAACATTGGAGCCAAAAGAGTGAAACTCACGTGTACATGGGTCGATAATAATCAAACAAAGAAGAAGACCATTCTTACCCTCAACCAAACCACCAACCTTCCTACCAACATCTCGAAAATGACCTAAACACTTTTAAAAATGCGTTAAAAGTATTTTCTGAGACTAAAACACCAGCTTGCTTCTTTCTTTTGACTATTCATTCAAAGCACAGTGTGGTAAGAAAGTGCCAAGAAAATGACCACACCAAGCACCTAGTTTTAATTAGCTGACATGACGTATTTGACACTAACATTATAATCAAGAAACAGAGTATCACACGAAATATATGCTAGTTAACCAAGCTTACTGAATCCTGGTTAGTGTTTGGTGGTAAAAACTCTTCTAACAATTAGGGTTGATAGTCGAATGAGCTCGAGTCGAGGATAAAAGACTCATTTTCTTAGTCAAACTTAAAAAGTTGTTCAAGTTCGACTCGTTTAAAAAAATGAGTCGAGCTTGAACGAGCCTAACTCGAGTATTTATACATAAATAAGTCAAGCCTGTCGAGTTTGAGTTGAACCTGCTAAAAAATTACTTAAGTTCGACTCATTTATTGAACCAGAACAAGCCAAAAACAAACTGAGCTCAAATAGCTCAATCAATTCGACTAGTAGTCCTACTAATAATTTGTGGAATTAGATGTAAAAAAGAGGATGAATGTCACATGGTGGAGCATAGTCTCAACCATTTAAGTAATATGATGTTTTTTGCCTCACCATTTGCTCTTTTTTTTTCCTCATCAATCAATAGAACTATTTATTGTGGTGTAAATCTAATCAGATATGACAATGACAAAAATCTCTTGCATTTGGTACACCCTTGTAATAGATCTCGTTTTCTAAAAAAAAAAAAAAAAAAAAGTACCCCAAGTCTTAAAGGGTCGAGCACAATCAAGATTTGCAGAAGTGAATTATTCTTTGCACAAAAGGATAAAATGATCAGTCCAAATGAATTTATTCTTTAGCGTTCATTCAAAAATGCAGGAACACATGCATGCATGGTACTGGAAAATGCATAGATAAATACTAGGAATATAGTACAGAAGTGAAGGGTGAGGGTGGTTTGTTTATCCCTCCCTATCCACAGGTGCAAAGCATCAAACAATCGTCTTCAGTTTCGAAGCATCCTCCGCAACAACACCACAGTGGTGGCTTGCTTTTAAAAAGCTGAACCTTTTTGCAATCATGAATGTATATTGTTGTGTCTTCTCCACGTGTACCTTTGCTCTGGTTTGACATGCCAACTTCATATTCTTCCTTTTTGCTGCTAACCTGACCTATATATTATTCAACAAAGTATAGGTAAAAATAAAACTTTGAATCTTTAATATGCTCATTGCTGATTTTCCATTTTCTCCATCGACATGACATGCAATATATAGACACGATATAACAAAACCCATTGAAAATTCTACTCCCCTAACAAAAGAAGAAAGAAAAGAAAAAACAGAACAAACAGAGAGATAAGTGCAGACTTACACTCATGAAGAGCCAATAGGGCAATGAGACAAAAGAGAACCACATGAACTGCCGAGAATTTTGTAGTTGCCATGATATGGACCGAGAGGAAAGTTACAATGGTGAAATAGCAGTACTCATTCGTCTGATTTATATAGCCTCTAGAGGTAATTCGTGCATGAAGAAAGGCATGGTGCAACATAAGTGAGAAGTGATGGATTTTAGAGGGAAAAAATTCAATGTGAATAGTTTTCAGAGGAATGTTAATAACCGTTAGATGAGTTTATTTGAGACCGTTGGATGAACTTATAGATTCTAGAAATTAATAATTTGCTTAATTAGTGGGATTTTTCATAAGCCAGAATAATGGCAATAAAAGATAAAAGATCTCAATCCATTTCTACAGTCATTTGTATTTAATGGCTCCCAGTGTGAAATAGTGTCCATTATCAATCCATATTAATCGGCAAATAGTATTATTGTCATTTAATTCTCAATCTCACCTAAAAGAACTAGGAATGCAACGTGCAGTATTTTAAAGAGCAATGCTATTAGGACCTAAAAATCTGACCTAATTAACTGACCTAATTCATTGTGACCATTGGATTGACCGTGAACTCCATTAAACATTGGAACTTACTGTTAATCTAATGGTTCCAATGAAGCCACATTATTATGTCAGCAAATTATGTCAGATTTTTAGGTCCAAATAATATTACTCTATTTTAAATCTTTCCCATTATAATTCTATCACTCCTACTGCCACCCTCTTGTTCCATCCTCGCCGTCGACCCTAGCATTTTTTGATAATTGCTCATTCTTGTGTTAAATAAAAGAGGATAAAATAAAATAATTTTATGAGAACAGTTAGACAATATTTTCTAAATCCATATAATAAAGTACATGGAGTTTTGAATTTCAAAGATGAAGAGAGGGTCAAATCATTTCAAGACAAAATAAAAACATATCCGACAAATTAAGTAATTCCAACATAAAAGACAACTCAGATCATTTTAAAATATTTTGATGTGATGGATCAAGACGATTCTTTATTATTTTTTGGGTTAAATGCAAAAATTTCCTATACTTAGGGTCATTTGCACGTTACCTCCTCGTAGTTTTAACTATTATACTAAACCCCTCAACTTGAAAATAAAGTGTAAAATTGGATGGACGTTCCTAATTATAGGATTATATAAGTTGGGTATGTAGGTTGATATTTTTCAAAAA
>CM042190.1:25605989-25621782 GCA_023539305.1 Ilex asprella
GACTTTTGAGGAGGAGGACTGAAAATTAAGAAGATGAAGATGGCGAAGCGTAGTGTTTATACTCTTATCAGTATGATTTGGTTATGTTAATGGCTTGGTACTTTTGTGAATGAAGACATAACAAATAAGGGAATAAGGGAAGAAGAGCAATGAGTTAAAAGATGGATTCTTAGGAAGAATATGATGATTTTGAGGTATCTTATGTTTTTAAGAGTTCTTAATTTCGTCAAAAAGCCTTTTTGTTTTCGATTGTGATTTGGTCTAAAAAAGGTTTAAGAATCGAAGAAAAATTTACGTTCATCTGTTGCTGCTGCTCTGTTGAATCAAAAGAATACTGTAAATAGTTTTTTAGTACGTATGTTCATCTGTTGTTATTTCTGTTGAATCAAAGCTTGTGTCTTGGATTTGTTTATAAGTTGTGCTATTTATGCATGCATGAGCAATTTGAGAATCCTTAATTTTTAATTTCACTTGTGGAAGTGTTCATGGGCTGATACTTCAATTATCTACAACGACTGTTCAAATTGATTATTTCAAGATATCTCAGTTCTTTGAATTTTATAACCAAATATGGGTTTTTTGGGTGTCGTATATCTCAATGGAATCGATATATTTTCCCAAATCATACCATATAATGTATATTTCCTAAGAGATAGACCATCAAGTAGTTAGTGGCGGCATAGTTGTTAAATCGAGATTTATATCGTGAATCGGAATCTTGAATTTGTGAATCGTGAATCTTAAGATTCGACACAAAATTCAAACAAATATAAAAAATTATATCTATATTATTTTAAATAGGCAATTTATTGAATTCTGAGAACTATTGCATTGTAAAAATAATCAATTGACATAATCACGTCGTCTAAATAGAAAGATGCTAGTCTTTATGGATAGAAAATGTGAGTTCGAATCCCACCGTGATTGATTTTTATATATTATTTGCAATTTGTAAGTCAACTACAATATAAAATAAAGCATATATAAAGAGAATATGTATCTATCATTGATTCATTATAATTATACTTCAATCAAAAGTCAAGTTATGGACCTATGGTCCCAAAAAATGAGAGGTGCATTGAATGACAACAAAAAGTCAAGTTCTAAGACTCATAAAAAAAAATAGTAGTATTCAATTTTTTCAATCATCATTATCTCCAAGGTCAAGATCATTATAATCATCATCATCATCTTCTACTTCAACCATCTCCCTTTCTTCATCCTCTCCCGTTTCCTCATCATCAACCACTTCAATACCATCATCTTCATCATCATCTATCTCAACAACTTTAGCTTTGTCTTTTTTAATAGCATTTAAATTTCTTAGTCCTACAAATAATAATTGGTAAATGACTAAATGGAAAACGATATATAATGATATAAATATAAATATATAATAACCAATAAAGATTAAAGAATACCTCTTTTTCTCTTTTTGCTAGAAGATGCACTTTCATCAAGTTGAAAATATTCATGAACATCCATCCAAGAGTTGTCTTCTGGTAGAGACAAATCTTCACTCTCAGTAATCCACTCATCATCGGATTCCATATCCGATAGATAAATGGGATCATATGTCTTCTTGTCTTTTCAATTGTTTCATTTCAAGGTGAATGTTGTACTTCACATAAACGAGAGCATTTAATATTTGTTCCTCCAAGCGATTCCTTTTCTTATAATGTACATGATAAAAAGCACTCCAATTCCTCTCACATCCCGTGGCACTACACGTGAGAGTTAATACCCTTATAATCAATTTTTGGAGTTCTTTGCAATCATCTCCATATCTTTCCCTCCACAAAGCTATAAAAAACAAAGATTTAAACTAAAAAATTTAAACAAGATACCTATATAGGTTAGGTTATATATAATGTAAAAGTAAAACCATGTTCTTTAATTCTTACCGGGTTATTTCTTGTCTCTTGTTAACACGGCCATGCTCATAGAAAATAAACTGTCGGCCCTCTTGAACTTCTCTAGTTGCTCATCAATAGAGATTCTTGTTTTAGTATCTGGGTACATTCTCTCAATGGTGGTATACAAGCCAACTTTTATTTCCTTATTGACATTAAAATTTGGATCATATTGGAACGTAAAAAGTTACTTGGGATTAAAATTTATATATGAGTAAATGTAAATAGGAAGTGTTTTTGTGAACTTACATGGGATTAAGAAAGTACCCCGCTGCATGAATTGGCCTATAAAGTTGCATGTTCCGCCTATCATCAATAATCTTCCAAATTTGTTCATACATTTTTTCCTCTCCTTTGAAATTTTGGGCAATTTGTTCCTTAGCCCTATCCATTGCTTCATATATATATCCCATGGCCGGTTTAGCATCACCATCAACTAACTTCAACACTTTAACAAGTGAAATCACATATTTTAAGCAATACTTGATTTCTTTCCAAAAAAATTTATCATACAAAATTATGCTTTCCACTTTTTTAGCATCAATCTTTGAAGCAAAAGGCCCATTAGCCCAATCTTCCAATGAAAACATGTGTCGAAAACAAGACTTCCTATCATCAAAACTTTTTAGAGTGAGAAATGCAGTGGCAAATCTTGTAACCGTCAGTCATGTCAGTTCCATGTTATTCGAAAACTCTCTAAATTTACTAATTATGCCAATAAATAAAAAGTGTAACTTCTTTGGCTTTTGAAATTGTGTCATGAAAAATTGACAAATCACCAATATCACTCCACATTAAATCAATGCAATGAGTGGAACAAGGAGATCAAAATAACTTCTTCCTCTTGTCCTCCAACAACCTATCGGCGACTACATAAGTCGAAGCACTATCCTTCACCACTTGCACCATATTCTCCTCTCCAATCTCCTCCATCATTGAGTCAAGTAACTCAAACAACTTATTAGCCTTCTTTATAACTCCGGAAGTATCCACCGATTTAAGAAACACCGTTCTACTAAGGCTATTAACAAGAAAGTTTGTGAGTGAACATTGTTTCACATTGGTCCATCCATCCGACATCAAAGTACACCTACTTTTCTTCCTTTACATTAATTCTATATTTATCCAAACTTGCCTTAACAATTTTCACTTCTTTCTTCAAACAAGTAACTCTAACCTCATGATAGCTAGGAGTTTTAATCCCTTGTCATACTCATCAACCGATTTCATCATCTTATTAAACCATGGACTTTCAACTAAATTGAAAGCTAGTGCATGCCCATAGAAGAAACGACATATGTCTTAAACCACCGGTTCTCTTTTCTTCACCAGATCATTTAGTGTTTGTTGCCTTCCTCTAGCACTTTTCTCTTTAATCACAAAAGCATTCATGGTTCGGGTTCCCCATTTGACATCTTCTATGAAGCATTCATTAGGATCCTCATTTTTTTCCTTTCGCACCTTACAACATTTAGGAGAATTTTTCTGTAACATCTTGTGGACATTGGGTACATGGTGCTACATCAAGATGAATCTCCACAAAATGATGTTTAATTCTACTCACACCACCCCATTTGTCAAGGCCACAATAATTGCACTTCGAATGCATTCTATTATCACCCACATGAGAACAATGATCTCATGTCGGATCTTTATTCTTTTTTTGCTTCGCTTTAATATTCTTCTTTACCATTTTCAACTTCAAGACTTCAACACAACAACAACTAAAAAAAGAAAAAAAAATAGTCGAACATATAGTTTAGAACATACAGTTATTACAATTTACAAGAAGCAAATAATATAACATTACAAGAAGAAGCAAATAAAAAAATAAAACTCAATTTCAGCCCAAAAAAAATTTAACAAAGTCACAAAACACTCCCAAAATTTGAACAGAAGAAGTTCAGAACCAGCCCAAAGTCTTCATCAATCCAACAACTTCTCCATTCCAGAATTTCAAACAAATGAACACTCTATTTCAGCCACAAACACCCAAAGCAGAAGCACCCATGGACAACCACAAGCACACAAAACAAATCAACACTCCATGAACAGCCACAAACACCCAAAACAAATCAACACTCCATGGACAACCACATTCCACAAACACCCAAAACAACCAAGACCATGGAATCACACTCAACAACGAAAAAAAAAGAAAATAATAAATTACAGTAAAGCACTGAAAAAATAAAGCATTGTTATTCATATTGTTTATATACAAAAACCCACATTCATAACTCCAAAATCCTCCACCTACAGGCCACAACAACGAAAAAAAAAGAAATTAAGAAACTAAGAAACTACAACAATAAAAAAACATAGCATAGCTTATATAAAAACAGAGTAAAAGTTGAAGAAGACGTAAGGCTTACTGTAAGACTGTTAATGTTTGGTTGCGGAAAAGAAGAAGAAGAAGAAAAGAAGAAAATAAGAGGAAAAAGAAGAAAAAAAAGAAGAAAACGACGAGGCACACCTCAATGTCGATGAAGTTTCAGCGTGGTGTGGGTCTCCTTCAACAAAAAACATTCTTCGGTAAAATGAGAAAGAGACAAAGATGGAATACTTATTTATTAGGGTTTGGGTCCTTGTAAAAAATGACGTCATTTGACTATTTAGGCAGTCAAAGCGACGCCATTTTGGCGTCGATGTGGGTTTAAAAAAAAAAGAACGAATAGGAGAATACATCTTATTCGGTTCAGTTCGCACAATTCGTGCGATTCTCTTCTGATTCCAGACCCAAATCGATTCAACCATAACATTTGAATCGCCTACCCAATGAATCGAACTGAATTGCACGATTTGACTCGCGAATCAGACGATTTTAACAACTATGAGTGGCGGTACTTATTTTATACTGCCCTCATTTTGTTTAATTATCGGTAACAATTCCCGGGTGAGTATTTCATAAAAACATGAAGGAATTGATTATGTACGTGTACTACTCGAAAAGCTTCAAGACACGTGTTTCCACCATAATAGGACAAGTGACAATGATTATCAGTTGACATGAAAATGGGGTCTGACAGAGTTCAGCTGGATTGGTATAGACAACAGTGACAAGTGCGGCATTCTTGGGCGCGACGCCCTCTCGGAGCAATGCACCCTTGGCGAGATGCTGTCAGGCACAACATCGAAACAAGGTGACATACATCCCCATCGCATTGGAAGTGGTAAAATAAACCTTTCACCAAGATGGGGCAAAAATAGAATAACAGAAATGTGGGGGCAACCTCGGCGAGACCTGTCTCCCTCACTGCGATAGTGGTATCCTCAACTTATTGAACACCATTGCTCGACTGACCCACTGCACTAAAAAGAGATTTTCCTACCTAGGGACATGGAAATATGGTCTTCCTCGTGGGAGAACTGAGCAATGGGTGTGGACGAGCACAATTGTCAACCTCGGCCTAGGACAAGTCTCTAAGGTTTAGTCTGCTCAAGCAGGCCTCCTAGTGTATGGTTCACTGTCCACTAGGATGTACTTGACTGGGATTCAGAGAGACTCCTAAAGTAACTGGGGTTATTCGCTTGGATCAGTATATGGGATGATGGGACATGTGCATTAGTGGCTGAAAGACCGAAATTATGTGAGTTTCCTTTATTGGGCAACTCAACAAAGGTCTCGAGGAAGGGTTTAGAGAAGGAAAAAAGTACCCCGGGTAGAAGTGCGTTGGGGGCATCGCGAACATGGCCCTCTCAAGGTCATGCCTCATGGTGTCCAGTCTCGGTTGTGGACCTTGGGAGCTCACTTTCGCTTTGGTTGTTGTACATTCCTTAGGGCCGCGCCTAGGTTGCGTTTAGGAAAATATCACATCTGCCTAGTAAATGTTGGGATGCATGACTTGCGTACATGACCACTAGTATCCTCGCGGTCGAGACAGTTGTGAGTTCACACAAGTGATAGGGGGTCGCGGCGGACAACCCTTTGGGCAGCCCGACTTGTCCGAGCATCGTGCTATAAATACCCCCATTGCGAGAAATGATTTTTTGGCTGGTGAGATCTTTTTTCATCTACCCTTTGCCCAACTTGTTTGTCATTTCGTTAACAGGCTACTCGAATTCCTTCCATCTCATCCACTTATCTTACTCGCCCCATTCGATTACATTTAGCATATACACGTGTGTCAACCTCTCTTAACTCCCCACTTACTGAACACAAATGTTGATTTAAAACACCCATTTAAGATCTAAACCAATATTCCATGACCAATACCTTGGCCTAAATTAAAGGGAGGTAATTGTTACTAAATATATCAAAGTTAAAGATTAAATAAAAAATAACTATAAGACAAAAACTCACTCATTTTCCTCTCTACATCTCTCTTTTCCTCCTCCATCAAACGGCCATAGCCTCAAAGCACCACAAAGCATTATCCAGTATTGTGAACGAGACAATCAAGACTGGAACCATCAAGGACCCAAAAATACACATATGGGGGTGTTTGGATGATCGGATTTGGGAGAATTAGGTTAAAATTGTGAAGGGGGTCCACATATCCTTGGGTTGGCAATGAAAAATGAGTTGGGATTTTTGTTGTAATTGAAAAAATCGTTCTTAGTGTTTCAAGCCATTTATCCTCCCTAAGCTGGATAGCTGAAATCTATGAGAAGTGTGGGATTGTGAAGTTATTGGGTAGGATTAAATGTGAAATTATGAAGAGAAAAAAAAACCCTCCACGGTGATTTTTCTATGGTTTTTTTTTACTCTTTCTTTCACTTTTATTTTCACCAACTAGTTCCCTATCTTCCCTTTTGTAAACGGTTTGTTGTTTGTGGTGTATGAAACTCTTTAGCAAAAAAATAGATCATCTTGAATTGGTTGGATGAGATCTAAACTACTATATCTTGCGATTTGATCTGATCTTTGTTGTTCTCGATCTGCTTTCTCTCGCCCTCGATCTGATTTGACCTGATCTTCTCTCTCTCTCTCTCTCTCTCTCTCTCTCTCTCTCTCTATTTCCCCTTTTTTTGGTTGCTTTGTGGAAGACCCTCTCACAGCCACTAGTTTCCTAGGCGCTCGCATGGAAGATAGAGAGGGCATGGGTGATTGCTCTGGAGCTGGGTTCAATGGAGAATTTGATGAGTCTTGACCCATTTTGCATTTTGGTCTTTTTTATTTGAAATTAGGGGTTTGGGGCTAGTTTTCAATATCTTTTCTCTTTCTGGGGTTGGAATTTGACTACAAGAACTACCTGCAACTCATCACCAACTAAGCCACCATCATCTTCCCTTAGATCACCACTAATCTTCCCTTGTATGGATGTTTAATCACATGTATTTTGTATGGTACTTGTACAATGCACATATGTATTTAGGTTCTATTAAAAAAATTGTTGCCTTTTTTTGGTTAGGGAGGGTCTCCGTATGACAAAATGTATGCCGTCTGTAAACTTATGTAATATATGTGATTGTCTATTATTCTCCTTTTCTTCAGCATGTTAATTTTCGGATGATATTTTGTATCTATCATTTACATTTACTTTTCTAGTGCATTCATATTTTTTTGTGATGAATTGAGTGTTGCACAATGCTCATAAAAAAATTAACAAAAAAAAAATTCAACTTTGCCTTTTGCAAAAAAAAGTAATAAACATTATCACATTATTAATATAATGTAAGTATATATAATAATAAATTAAATCAGAATTTTGTTCTATAAAATAAGTACAATTTATTTTATGGATATTTTAAAGTACCTACTTATCCTAATCAATTTTTGGCACCATATCCATTCAAAGTTGGTATATGGTTAGATTATATTTGCAATGGTCATTTCACCAACTTTTATTGAACACGTGAATGGGATCCACAAAATAAATATTTTCCGTCCAAAGTAAGGATAGGATGAGATAGGAATAGATCAACCTGGACTACATTGCATTTGGATTCAAATTCAATTCAACTCAATCCTCCCATGAGTATCAAAACACCCCCACAGGGATTATTGCGAAACCTGACCACCAATGGTGTTGTCTCCTCTTCAAAACTCTTTACTTCGTCAATTGACAACATAAACTCAACTACATCTGCAAATTGTCTTTTGAAAACCTCACCATAGTTTTGGCATTGCCTCTCGCCCAGAACAGACATGTCTCGTTTTGATCATCGGCGGCAGTAATCACTCCCAACGCAGCAATTTTCACATTGAAGCTATTCTAATTCCCCAAACACAACAAAAACACTAGGTGAAATGATATAGATGCGGAGTTCATGTTTCGTTAATATTTTGAGACATCTGAAAAAATTAGAAACACCAATTCTTAAAGTTTATTTGAATTGGATTACAAAAGGCGGGAAGGAAGGATGTGGTTTGACTTCTTACAAAGATGGATTTGGATCAAGTTCAGGGCATAGTTAACTAACTGAAGTGGCTTGGATCAAAACTCGTTACCTCTCTCTCTTTACTCGATCTTGTGTCTCTCTAAATATAGAAGGATTAGTAGAGAAAGGGATCAATAGTGATGGGTATAGGCATAGTTGTGATGGTGATGGTGGTGGTGGTGGAGCATATGGGTAGAGAAATAGAGAAAGGAATCAATTAAATATTCAATGCAATGGTGATAGTGATACACAATGTTATCTAGATCGTGGGTTGCTTCGGTACATGATACGGGTATGGATACGCGGTATGACACTTTCTTAGGTACGTGATATGATTGACGTAGGCTTAGCTGGTACGTTATTGTAGGTCGCAATTCGTTTTAGAACTCTTATCTAGATTGTTTTCACTACTATACAACATTATATGTTACAGAACATTCATAAACACTAAGTCAATTACCATTTATCTTATATTTGTGCTTGATTTTCTATTATCTAAAATAATATATAATTATAAATCTATATACATGTAGTCAATGAATATGCATTTTATATTTGTGCTACACATTCGAATGCGAATTAATTTAAGGTTAGTATTACAATTTGGAGTCGTATATTTTGGTGATATGGATCACAAATCCACCCTGTTTGAAATCAATATATCTAGATCGTGGGTCATCACAGATTTAGTGAATTCTAGTAACCATGGTGATATATATCATGGTTGAACTTGATAATGCACAAAATTGCTTTCGTGCAAGATCAATAGATAAATAGATGAATGAGTGTGATTAATGAGCAGTTAACAAGCAATCAATGGCAAATCAACGGCAAAACAGTAAAAAAAAGGTAAACACAAAGATTTATAGTGGTTCGGTTCGGGTGGCCTACTCCACTCTCGGGAACGACAGTGGTGCCCGGAGATCTTTATTGATGAGTAAAGTTACAGGGAGAGTATAGTCGTATTACAATGCTTTTTAGAGGGAGAGAGAGCAGTGTGTATAAAGGTCCGTGTGGAGGTTTCAGAGACATGTCCTCAATGTTGAGAGGGCTTACATTATATAGCTAGGGTAAGGCGGTGAGGTGAGAGAGAAGACTTCTACTACTTTGGCAAGTGTAGTTATTGTAGGAGATCTCCGTGCCTATTGTTGAATCCACTTTATGAAAGAGACACACAGAGGAGGAAAGAAAATACTTTTATTGATGTGGTGATATATAAAATTTCACCTGATACAAGCCTTTTATAGGAAAAACCATCAATAGAAACTTACTAAAAATAGGAACAGAAAGATAACCAGTTAGTCTAAACGTGTTACAACGACCTCCCTAAGACTCGGACAATTCCTAATTTATTGGAAAAACTAAACAGAGGCATATCTTTGACACAAAAACAAACTTGACTTGTTCAATACATCCTCTCAGCCACATGCTGATGTTGATAACTCTAACACTCTTCCCAACATCAGCTTCCAAACTCTTTACCATACCGAGCTGATGACAAAAGCTTTCAAACTTGCTACCACTCAAACCTTTTGTGAATAAGTCTATAACTTGGTCTTCTGACTTAATCTGCCTCAGCTCAACCTTTTCTTCCAGGACATTTTCCCTGATAAAATGATAATGCACTTCCACATGTTTTGTTCTCGCATGAAAGACTAGATTCTCCGCCAAACGAACTGCCAACTAGTTGTCACAATACCATGGAACAGCATAGTCCACTAGTTGATGTAGATCATTCATCAGCCGTATAAGCCACGTACTCTTTTGAGTTGCCATTGCTGCTGCTCGGTACTCTGCCTCCGTTGTTGACAAAGATATTGTCGGTTGTCTCTTGCTACACCAAGAAATTGCTCCTGATCCAAGCATAAACACATACCCGGTAGTTGATCTGCGGGTTTCGTGATCTCCTACATAATCAGCATCACAGTAGCCAACTAGCTTGCAATCTTCACATTTCTTGTACAATAGACCATAATCAATTGTACCCTTCACATGTCTCAGAATTCATCGAATTGCTTTCAAATGAGGCTTTTTTGGATTTTGCATGTATCGACTCATCACACCAACTGCATAAGAGATATCGGGTCTAGTTAAAGTTAAGTAAAGCAAACTACCCACCAATTGTCAGTACATTGTTGCATCTTTCAAGTCTTTGCCTTCGTGCACACATATCTTGGCATTTGGTTCCATTGGTGTTGAGATCGGCTTACATTCGAGCATTCCGAACTTTTTCAACAAATCTTTAGCATATTTTTGTTGACAGAGAAATATCCCTTTGTGTGTATGATCCACCTCTAGCCCAAGAAAGTGCTTAAGTTGTCCAAGTTCTTTCATCTCGAAACGAATTGACAAGTTCTCCTTTGTTCGGCAAATTTCTTCAACATCATCTCCAGTGATGATTAGATCATATACATATACAAGTACGATATCTAACTTTCCTCCATTAGCTTTAACAAACAAGCTGGAATCTGCAGGTGTTACTGAATACCCACTTTGAGTTAGAAATTCAGGAATCTTACCATACCATGCCCTAGGTGCTTGTTTCGATTCGTAGAGTGTCTTCCGCAACTTACATACATATTCAGGATGACCTTGACTCTGAAAGCCCATCGGTTGATTCATATAGATCTCCCGATCCAACTCTCCATGCAAGAATGCATTCTTCACATTACAAGTCCCAATCTTTGTTAGCTGCAAGTGTAAGTAAGACTCGTACAGTTCTAAGTTTTGCAACTGGACTAAACATTTCATCATAGTCTAGTCCATATTGTTGAGAGAATCCTCGAGCTACCAAACGAGCCTTGCGTCTTTCAATTGATCCATCCGTGTGACGTTTTATCTTATAAACCCATTTGCAAGAAATAGGCTCTACATCTCTTGGCTTTGGCACGAGCTCCCAAGTCTGATTTTGTTTTAATGCTGCAATTTCCTCTTCCATAGCTTTATTATAGTCTGGATTCTGAAATGCTTTTGCAAATGTCTCTGGTTCTTTTGCGTTTGCATCTTCTACTATGGCAGCATTAGCATATTTGGGATTTGGCTTCTTGGTTCTTGCTGATCTTCTGAGTGGAATTGGTGCTTCTGTTTCACTAGGCTCACCTTCTTCGCTTGGTTGTCCATGCACACCAGTTTACCAAGGATTTTGAGTTTCGTCATCTTCGATATCACCATCGGCTGCATTTTCAGCTGTTTAGTTGGATTCGAGCAAATTGCAACTCATCCTTAAAAACATCTGAATCTGGTAATATCTCCTTTTCTGAGGACCACCATGAAGATGATTCATCAAACACCACATTCCGGGATGTGTAACACTTTCCAATTGTAGGATCGCAGCATCTCCATCCTTTTCGTTGACTATCGTATCCTACAAAGACACGCCTAACAGCCTTCTTGCTGCATAGATGATTAGGTACAAAGACATAGCAAACACATCTGAAAACTCGAAAATAACTAACTGTAGGCTTTATGTTCCATAATTTTTCAAAGGGTGATGAAAAATTTAACCTTTGTTGAGGAAGCCTATTGATCACGAAAGCTACAGTCTTTATTGCTTCTGTCCAAAACCGTCTTGGAACATTCTTTGCATGAAGCATACTTCGACAGATTTCTGTTAGGTGCCAGTTCTTTCTTTCTACTACGTCGTTTTGCTGTGGAGTGTTAGCACATGTGAACTGATGGCGTACTCGGCATTCTCGGAGGAAGTGAAAAAACTCATCTAAGGTATACTCTCCCCCATTGTCAGTACGCAGATAACGAATTCTTTTATCAACCTCTACTTCCGTCATTTCCTTGAATTCTTTAAATTTTAAGAAAGTTTCAGATTTTTCTTTCATAAAGTACACTCACACGTACCTGGAAAAATCATCAATAAAGGTCACCATGTATTTCATCCTACTAAGAGAGGCTTGCTTAACATGTCCAAACACATCAGAGTGAATTAGCTCTAACGGCCCCTTTGCTTTCCATTTTGACTCTTCATACGGCAACTAATGCGCTTTGCCGTACTGACATCCTGCGTAGATTGTATCTTTTCTCACTTCAAGTTATGGAAGTCCCTTCAGCATTGACTTTTTCATAATCACAGTTAGCTTGGAATAACTAACGTGACTTAATTGCATATGCCATAAATCTGCTGTCTCATTCTTTCTGGTATTGTTTACATATGCGGTTTCTGTAGACATCACATAGACTGACTCTAGTCTCTGTCCCTTTATCACCGGCTCTTCCATAATCTCAAGGTCACGATAAACTTTCACATCTTGAGGGCCAAATAGAACAAAATGGCCTGAAGACGTTAATTGTGCTACCGAGAGAAGATTTTTCTTCATACCTGGGACGTGATAGACATTTTGAAGCAACACATCATTAGTATTATATTGAGAAAAGACTATCGTATTACCAATGTGAGCTATCAGTAGTTTTGAGTTGTTTGCTGAGACTACCATATGTCTTCCCTTATACTCCGACAAATCCTACAACTTTTCTTTATCATTCGTCATATAATTTGAGCAGCCTCAGTCAATTATCCAATCCTTCTCATAATCAATTTGTCCAGACGTTGTTACTATAAAAGCTAATTCTTCTATTGTGGTAGAAAATGTCTGAGCGTCCCACTGATTTTCTCTTTTGGAAATAGCAACATTACTTTCCACAAACCCTTTTTTCGACCAACAATCTTTTGTCATGTGACCCTTCTTTCCACGATTATAGCACTTCCCTTTAAATTTTTTCCTAGTGCTAGGATTCTTTGAATCTCCTCAACACGAGCGCTCATTTCACCTTGACTACTTTTTGCCTTGTTTTCATTCTTTTTAGTTCTGCCGACGGTGTGCTGCTTGGAATTCCACCTGCCTTTGTGGGCATAAAGCGCTTCCTCTTCACCCTTGAGTGAAACTCCTCCCATTTGTTTAGCCAAGGCTAATTGACCAGCAAGCAAATTCTCAAACTCAACAAGTGATGGTTGATTTTGCCATCCCTATACTGCAGTAACAAACCCTCTGAATTCTGGTCTCAAATCATAGATGATTATTCTCTTCATCCTGGTTTCACCAATTGGAGGTTCTAGATCCAACTCAAAAATTTCTCAGCATAACGTCTTGACCTTGTGAAAGTACTGAGCGATCGTCAAGTCAGGCTGCGCTACTGACAACAACTCGCTCTCTAGAAGTTGGAGCCTCGTGTCATTCTTCTTTGAGAACAGCTTGACGAACGTATTCCAAGCTTCGTGAGGGGTTTTGGCATCTCGAATGTGCTCTAGCACATCTTCTTCGATCGTTGTCTTCAAAGCAAACATCGCTTTGCCCGCTTTTATCTTCCATTTCCACAATATACCATTCGCATCCTCAGCCTTCGGTTGAATCATTTCGCTTCTGTTCACAACCTCTCACAAGTTTTGGCCTTGCATGTACGACATCATGCATGTTGACCAAGTATTGTAATTTTGGTTGTTGAGCTTTTTTATTCCGCCAATGACTTGAAGATCACCCATTTCACTCTCTCTTTTCCTCATGTGTTTGACTCTCAAACACTCTCTGAACTCCCTCTTCTACTTTGCTCTGATACCAAATGTTGAATCCACTTTCTAAAAGAGACACACAAAGGAGGAAAGAAATACTTTTATTGATGTGGTGATATATAAAACTTCACCTGATACAAGTCTTTTATAGGTAAAACCATCAACAGAAACTTACTAAAAATAAGAGCAAAAAGATAACTAATCAGTCTAAACGTGTTGCAACTACCTCCCTAAGACTCAGACAATTTCTAATTTATTGGAAAAACTAAACAGAGGCATATCTTTGACACAAAAACAAACTTGACTTGTTCAATACATCCTCTCAACCACATGCTGATGTTGATAACTCTAACACCTATCCCGATGTTTTCTCTCTCATGCTCTTATTCCTTTGGAGGAGGACTCTCAGCTGGATTGGACTTGATCCTCGTCTTGAGCTCTGACTTGTCTTGAGTTGGTGTGGCTTGGGCTTAGACTTGCATTGGCATGAAAGGAAGTGGAGGCAAGTGAGGAGAGCAAAGAGAAGAGTGCGAAGGAGAGGCAGAGGACCAACATGGACGGAGCGCTCTTGCGGTGTCCCCTTGGGCGGCGCCCCCTTGATAACTTAGGCTCCTCCTAGATGACTTAAGCCCCTTTTCGATGCCTTAGGCTTCCTCTTGATGGGTCGACCCCGCTTCCTCGGACTTTCTCGGTTTATCTAAATTGGGCTTGACCCAGTCAAATTCGGGCTCATCAGAACTATAAGATAGGAATGTGAACCTTGTTTAATCTAATGTTTTAGACATTGGATGTGGTGGTTATTGGAATAGTGGACCTCCCACTTGATGTACCATTTAGGCTAATTGAGGGATATTTACTGGAAGTTGCACAAACCAATTAACTGGAGGTAGTTACTGGTCTCTTTGTGGATACATTCACAAAAGAGTGTGTGCACACAAACGCGTACACACTAGCACTACATTTGTTGGCACCCACACAAAGTCTCCACTCAAAGATCCAAAAGAGAGCCAAGTGAGAACTGCACCACCTCTTAGTTTCAATGGAAATGTTTGAGGGAGAAAGCAAAGGCGGAACCACAAGTAGAAGGTCTGGTATTTTTAGACAGACAATAGTACTGTTGCCCATTAAATCTTCTGAATTTTGTAACACAGTAAGTATGACAAGTTCAAAATCCTTAGTTCATTCAGTCCCATTTTTCTTTTCGATGTACTTTTTGGTCAGTAATTTTGTTAACTCGCACAGATAATGAAGGGATGTTTTATTATGTGAAAATTCAACATGAATGGAGACAGGTTACAAAAGGTTTGATTCTTTGAGGTGTTATATCACGATAAACTATATTTCATTAAATGTGAAATCGAATCTGGTAATTATAGGAACAGTGGACTTCATTTGTCCGAATTGGTTGTCTATAATTGGTTGGTGAAATCAGTGTCAATGATAACATGAAATTTTGAAGACTTTTTTTTTTCTTTTGTCTTGTAAATCATTGAAGACCTTTCTTTGAAATAGTTATATTTTGCACTCTAAATTTCATTACACCTCCTCTCATTTGGGTTTTTCTAAAACAGCGTACCTCTTGATTAAACAACGATTTGAACGCTTACCACATTTAATAATGTAATTTACTTACATATGCATATGTAACCAGCATCCTAAGAAAGGTAGCATTTCATAGGTTTCATTAGTAAGGTATGAAACTACCAGCAAAGTTAAGTTGCCAGGATAGTTTGGATGATAAAACTTCAGTGTTTAATGCTTTGAGGTCTAAAGTTCAAATAGCACAAGAGTTATCTTAGTCAATTCGATGTACATGATTTATGGGTGATTGCACATATCTCAAGTTCAGTTGATGTGATTTATAACTGATTGTTCAGATTCTGAGTTCATTTAGCAATCACGAGTCGAAAAAACACATCACAATAAACATATGAGCAATTTGCAATAAAGCCAAAAGTTGACAAACAGTATCAGTCTGAAGACATATTTTCAATTATTTATTTATGCTTTCCTTGTGCAAATGTATAGTGCATGAAAATGC
>CM042190.1:25621882-25635918 GCA_023539305.1 Ilex asprella
TATTTATTTATGCTTTCCTTGTGCAAATGTATAGTGCATGAAAATGCATACACATTTGTTTGTCACAGGATTACGAAAGGGAATAGGAACCTAAGCAAGCATGAAGATTCAAGCCTCACCACAACGGCATATAGTTAAACATTCTCTGAGAGTTTTCTAGCATCCGTCACAGCAACACCATTTTGAAATGCCTTTCGCGTTGATCTTCTTCCTGCATTCTGGTACATATATTACATACTTCCCCTCCTTCTCATCTTTCAACTTTGAAGTGCTCACATTTTGATCTCTCTCGTTGTTGCCAACTTTGCCTATATAAGGAGGAACACTTTAATTAGTTGCAAATGCCTTGGTCTTTATTAAGTTTTTATTTACACTAATTAGCCAAATTGTGAAATACCAAAAAAAAGGGTGTATTTGGAGAGTAAAGATCGAGTGTAATGATTGTATCACGCCATTATTAGCATGTGGTATCAACAGTCACTAATATAACACCATAAAGGATTGATAAACCCAATTATTCTAACATGGTAGTTATTGAATGTGGACGTTGTTGGGAGTTATCAAAATAGTGAGATCCACTACATGGCATCACCGTTACATTGAATATTTTCTAGTGTTTATTTGGGGGGAGGTTGTGTGTGTGTGTGAGAGAGAGAGAGAGAGGCGCCGAAATGAAGAAAAGTGTGTAGTAAAAAATAGATCTGCGCAGATATACATTCATGCAGTGCCAAAAGGGCAATCAATACTATATAAAACAAAGCCAAGTGAGGTAGGAAGAACTTTTTAGTAGCCATGGAAACTATTGAGGGAGAAAAATATGGTGGAGAGGCAATTAGGTGGTCTATTATTTATAGTTACGAGAAACAGGGAGCTTTCAGTCATTAAACATTTTGAATTTGGTAAGTAATAAGTATGGTGGGTCAAGATTTTAAGGGTAAATCTTATAATTATCTCCGAACCAAGACATTTGTTTTGAATTATTCCCCGTACTTTTAATTATCTCAATTTGTCTCCTGAACTATATAATTTATTTCAATTGACTTTTTGTCAATATGACAAATTACTAGTTAATCTAATGAATTATGTTGATCTTAACGAAATTTGTCTCACTTATCAATTAACCTTAACGAAAGAGGTCGATTGAAACAAATTATATAGTTCAGGGGTAAGTAAATTAGAGATAATTGAAAGTTAAGGTGGCAATTTAAAAGAAATTTCATTAGTGAACTAGAGACATTTATGAGATTTACCTGAATCTTAATTGCACAACTTTCTTTATTTTGAGATACAAATAATAGATCATTTCCTGATTGGATGTGCGTAATCTACGTAGACCTTAACATCTTTCATGCATATTGGCCTTTGCAATCTGACACTTCTCCCTAAACAGTTACACTTATTAATTGATATAAGGATTGAGATGTCCTCCACCAAATAACATTTGAATTTATGATAGATGATCAGTGAAGTGAATCTTGCATTTTTGCATTTTTGGGCTTTAGTTAACAGTTAAACCCTTAATTGACCTAATTGATAGATGATCAGTGAAGTGAATCTTGCATTTTTGGGCTTTAGTTAACAGTTAAACCCTTAATTGACCTAATTGAACAACTGGAAAAATTAGAAACACCAATAATTAGACCACCAGTACTCCAGTCAATCTCTCCCATTGCAGACCACCGTTGGCAATCCCCTCGCTAAACCCCCACCACCAGCTCACTGCCACACCCACCCAGAGAGAGAGTGAGGGGTGAGAAGGGGAATGTGTGTGGATGGAGCATTTTGACGTAGGGCCTGCTTTTGCGTATTTGGCAACTTTTGAATGGTTATCTTTACATAGGGGTTGTTTAAGGGTAAGCCATATGGAATGTAATCTAATCATCAAATTGGTAAGTAAATTCATTTACAAAAGCATTCACTTCTTGATGAAGGCAACCACCCTCTTCAACTACATTCTACAAAAGTAGGACACACATTTTAAAATCATTAGGTTCATGAGATTAAGCTGACATTAGAATGGATTTCACCAAGAGATGCGTTATACTTGGTCCCAATTCTGGTTTTGTAAGTATGGTTGCATATTTGAAAATCATAGGAGCAAAGAAAAACCCAAAGAGAGAGAGAGACAGACAGACTTACACTCATGAAGAGCCAACAACAAACCAAAGACTACACAAACGAGAGCCACATGAATTGTTATGGATCTTGTAGTCGTCATGGATATGGGAGAGAGAGAGAGAAAGAGAGACTGTATATTAGTAAAATAGTCACCGAGTCAGGTTCTTATAGCCACCCTCCACGATTCTGAATGTGTTTTCGTAATATGCTGGTGGTAAATTCTTATCTGCTTGGATGTTCATAATCTACTTGCTAAGATTCATTCTCATCACAACATACCATTCATATCTCACAGCATCTGCAGTTGCACCTTTATTCCTTGTTCATTGTAGTTCTGCCACATTTCAGCTAGTGCTGCGTGAGACAGATTACATCTTGGATTTGTATGAAGGTGATCCTCAATAAATGTGAGATAGTTATCTTTGTATTTGTCTCTCATTCAATAATTAATACCCTCTATTAATTTCCCTCACTGATAGATCCACTATGGTGAATTAAAGTGAAGCCCATTATATTTAAGTCGGTCTTGTATTAATATACAACGAGAGATTTAATAATAAGGGAAAGTGTATTGATAAGTTCTAGATCCTTTAACTTTGACAAACTCCAATGATATGTGGCAAAATAGTAATTAAAACCAATGAAAACTTTAAGAGCAATGTTACATATCCCAAATTTGTATCCCAAATTTGCATCCCAAATCAATGGGAACCATTGGATGAGTGGGTCCTGCCAACTTTTTTCATTGAGACCCACTCATCTAATGGTTCCCATTAATTTGGGATGTACTTTTGGGATGCACTTTTGAAATACAAAGCATTACTCAAACTTTAAACAATACATTTTTTCTTTAAACACCAATTAATTAGTTTTGTTTTGTCAATATAAATTAGTCGTATTTGACACTGACATATTTATTATTGGTGGTGGTCATTTCATTTTTCCGTTAGTATCAAGAACTAGTTAACCTGACTAATTAATTAGTTTTGTGTTATATTTTTTTTAATAGGATACATGAGAATTTTGTTAAAATTCAAAAGTGAAAGGGTACATAGTAGGAGGAGTCCTCAAAATAAAATGGAAGAGATAAATAAAAGAAATATAAAAGCTATGAGCTTAACATAAAAAACAACAATCAAAACACTCAAATATTAACGATCGATGAATTTCACTTGAAATCATTACGAAAATTTCCAATTAATTAAAATAATTTAATTTTAAATATAATTCATAATAGATAAATTTCAACTACGGTAATCCAATTAGATAGGAAAATTTAGTTAACACAATTGAAAAATTCAAATTATTAGAAACTAGTCAAATTTAAATTTTAAGTAATAAATCAAAACAATTTAATCCATCCAAATAAAAATTTTAAATACAATGTTGGAAAATAATTTCAAGTGAAATTCATCTAATGATTTCAAGTGAAGGGAGGTGACGCTGGGGCTATATTCTGTGGATTCACCTCAAATAAGGTAATATTTAAAACTTAATTGATCAATGGTGGTTTTGTAAAAAAACTTAAAAAATTGATCAATGGTGGTTCTGTAAAAAACTTAATGATCAATGTTAAATGTAATGGATTAACATAGTATATTGAAAAGAAATCAAGAGGTCAAAAGCTTGACCTAGTTCTCATATATCATTGTATTCATAGTTAACTTACAATAATAAAAATTACACATATTACCCTAACATTATTAACAATTTACACATATTACTTTAATATTCTTAACACTCCCCCTCAAGTTGGACTATATATATCATATAATCCAAGTTTGGAATAAATCGTCGTAAGACGTGTACGGCTCAATACTTTTGTAAACATATATGCAATCTGATCTTCAGATTTCACAAATAGGGTCGTAATCTCCCCAGCTATTATTTTGTCTCGAATAAAGTGACAATCAACCTCAATATATTTAGTTCTCTCGTGAAACACTGGATTGACAACGATGTGGATAGTTGTTTGGTTGTCACAGAACAACTGTAGAGGATGTTGAACTAGAAACTCAATTTTTTGGAGGAAATATAGCAGCCAAGTCAACTCACTCGTCGTATGCGTCAGCGCCCTATACTCAGTCTCAGCACTGGATCTTGCTACTACGAATTGTTTCTTACTTTTTCATGAGACAACGTTACCTCCTAAGAAAGTACAATAACCAGTAGTTGATCTCCGATCAAAAGGAGAGTCAGTCCAATCAACATCTGAGAAACCTTCTACTTTAAGATGTCCATTAGCTCAATATATCAATCCAAGTCCAAGAGTTCGTTTAAAATATCATAGAATACGAGTAACAGCCTCCCAATGTGGTACTCTAGGACACCCCATGAACTGACTTACGATACTGTCTGCATAAGAAATATCTGGTCGAGTAATAGTGAGGTAATTGAGTTTCCTTACCAATCTGCGATACCGACCCAGATTCTCAAATAAAGCACCATCATCCATCAATAGTTTCTGATTTGGATCCATAGGAACATCAATCGGTCTGCCACCCAATAAACCTACTTTCTCTAGCATGTTAAGTATATATTTCCTCTGTGATAAACAAATACCTTTTTTAGATCAAGCCACTTCAATTCTCGAGAAATACCTGAGTTTTCTCAAATCCTTAGTATGAAATCAATCTTGCAAGAAGATTTTTAACTTAGCAATTCCCTCATAATCATGTTCAGTAATCACAATATCATCTACATAGACCACCAATAGGACATATCCAGCATTCGTCTGTTTGTGAAACACAGAATGATCTGTTTGGCATTGAAGCAGACCAAATTCTAAAATTGCATCTGAAAACTTACCAAACCATGCCCTCGATGACTGCTTCAAACCATATAAAGATTTTTTTAACTGACATATACTCTTACCATACTCCCCCTGAGTAATAAACTCAGGTGACTGCTCCATGTATACCTCTTCAACCAAGTCACCATGTAGTTGATATCTAACTGAACAAGGGTCAATCAAGATTAGCAGCCAAATAAATCAAGATACGAACAGAGGAAATTTTTGCAACAGGGGAGAAAGTCTCCTCATAATCAACATTATAGGTCTGAGTAAAGCCCTTTGCAACAAGTCAGGCTTTGAGATACTCTACAGAATCATCCAGATGAAATTTAACAGTGTACACCCAACGACAACCAACAATTCGTTTACCAGGGGATAAAGGAACGAAATCACAAGTCTCATTATGATATAAGACATCCATCTCATCCTCCATAGCTTTCCTCCAACCCAGACCAATTAAAGCATCCTATAAATGCTTAGGAACAGATATAGAGGATAATTGAGAGGTAAAACAAGAGAAAGCAGGAGACAAGGCATCATATGAAATAAAATGAGCAAAGGAATAATTAGTAACACACGAACGATATGTCTAATACAATGACTGTTCAAATTGTTTATTTCGCCCAAATCATACCATATATTGTATATTTCCTACAAGATAGACCATCACGTAGTGCCGCAACTAGATTTTATCAGCAAGAAAAATCGTATGTTTTTTATATGACTGATGAGAAGAGATGGATGGTTGATAGAAAATGCTCCATTTCTTCCCAATCAATCAAAAGCATAAGCAATCACATTGAGACTTAAAATTTAAAATACGGACCACTAGTTCCACATTATAGCTATTGGGGTTCGAACAATATGTCTGTCACTCTCCCATGCAACAGAACCAAATACCATCTGATGAATGAAGCTGCTGTTGTTATCTCCAACAAAGTTGCTTTCAAATCTCGCGGTGTAGCTCTGTGTTTCTTGCAAACTGTTGAAGGTCAGTGTTGATGGTTCTACAGTAATGGTGACTTTATCTCTTCCAGGATTGATAATTCTGACTTGATACGTTTCTGGTAGTAGTTCTCCAACATTCTTCAGTGTTCTTTTCAACTCTTGAAAATTGCATTTGGGTTTGAACACCAATGAGAATGATGGATAATTCAGATCCGATGGAGAACCCATAACTCCTGAGCAAGGATATGGCCCTTTCTCAAATAACTTCATCTGTGCTCGTGTGAAGCTTAAGCTGCACAAGAAATTGATGTAATCAGATACATCTGCATCATAAATTAGGCCAGGATCTACAGCTAATTGTGGATTTAAATAGCCAGCTCCCATGCCAAGCGCAGTCGCAGGCGCCATATCTTCATATCTGGAAATAGGATGATACTCGTTGTCAATCGTTCCAGATGTTGTCATTAGTGCTGATCTGATGGCGGCAGGAGACCAATGGGGGTGAGCAACACGAAGCAGTGCAGCAGCACCGGCAACATGGGGGCAAGCCATGGACGTGCCCGACAATATATTGAAGTTCACTCTCCTTGAGTCATATGGTGACCATGTTGGAGCCAGATTATCGGCAAAAGCAGCAAGGATGTTGAGACCTGGAGCAAGTAGATCGGGTTTAAGGATCTCCGGGACAATGGGATTGGGACCCCTAGAAGAAAAGCTTGCGACCACAGGGGCTCTATCTTTTCCTATGAATGTCTGATTAGAGAACACGAACGTTGCGGTTGGGTTCTCTGATCTATTTATGTATGCTAGAATCCCCTGTCCTTCTCTGAATCCCACAGTTGATGCTGGCAACTTAAAAGGGGCAGCCATAAGGCCTTCTCCAAGATCTTTGGGGTTAAGTCGGATCAACCCCACTCCACCTGCATCTTGGACGAAAAACCCAGTGTTAAAAGGACTCAGCTCATTTCCATTGCAGACAATGATCTTTCCTGTGACATCATTTGCTATAGTGTCAATGGAATTGCAATCACCAAGATATAGAAGTGGAGAAAAATGGATAGAACTAATATTCGAAAGGTATAAAGAACAACCCACATAGGCTTGGTCATTCCCAAGCAAAATCTGTACTGGGAAGGACCGGTCTACGGATCCTGCTCCTACTGTTGTTATCCAGGGTGCGGTATTTTGAACTGAATATGGGTGAGGACCATAATTTCCTGCGGAGCCTGTCACAAATATTCCCCTTTTCATGGCAGCGAAGGCCCCTAGATTGACTGCATTCTCGTAGTGGGGGGCGTCACTGCGTCCGATTGAGAGGGACAAGACGTTTACGCCATCTAGAATGGCCCTGTCCACGGCTGCCAGGACATCTGATTCGGCACAGCTATCAAAGTGACATGCTTTGCACATTGCTATTCTAGCTTTGGTCGCAATGCCCCTGGCAGTTCCATCAGCAAATCCAAACATACTAGCACCTGGAACTACAGCCCCAGCTGCAGTTGAAGCAGTATGGGTGCCATGACCCCCTTCGTCCCGAGGGGCGAGGGGACTGATAGTCACCACCAAAATCAGTTGGACTGCTGGATACAAAGTGTTCAAACCCGCGCCTGTACACCCATGCCCCTATGCGTTTCTTGTTGCAAAAACTGGAGTTGAACTGGCACGAACCCTTCCAAGCCCTTCATCTCCAAAGCTTTCGCTTTCTGGCCAAATGCCGGTATCAACAAAGCCAATGATAACATTGTCACCATAATTTGTTTCCGGCCAAAGGCCAAAATCTATGTTGAGGCCGAGAAACTCTGGTGATCGGGTTGTATGAGGCTTAGTTTCAACAGTGTCTTTGAAAACTCCAATGACACCTGGCAATTTCATAAGTTTATCGGCTTCTTCATCGGTCATACGTGATGCGAAACCCTGAATGACTACATTGTATGTGTAAAAAATCCGGGAAGTAGAGGGTGACTCAAGCATATGGTCAGTTACAGAGTTAACCATGAATGCATGCCACTCACCTTGAGTCGAAAAGGCCGATGGTCTTGAATGACCATCACAGACAACAATGTAACTGGACAAAGCAAGATTTGATGCATTTGCCAGTTTCAGTGACGAGAAGAGAAGGATAAAAAAGAGTGGAGATATAGAACAGAAATTGCAGAAGAAGTTGGAAGCCATTAGGAATTACTGTGTTGAAAATATCTTTCAAGAATGATTCTCCTATACTGGCATAAAGGGGTTCTTATAGGCACAAGAAACACTGAATGTCAGTGAGTTCTGATGATGTTTACATCCAGCTTATTAGATATGTGTGTCTGAGAGAGAGAGCGTGCAAAATTTTGGTATAGTGGTAATATTGTTCCACTGTGATCTGAGCGTCAAGGATTCGATTCGCATAAACAGTCTCTCTACATGTAATGCGTACACGAATACGCAGTGGTGGGAACCAAATAAACGCTACTTTTATGCATAAATGGAGAATTTTATCGAGTATTTAGAACATGATTTTCACAATTCACTAAACTCTTAACGACTCACGATTTGGGTACATCGATCTCAAACGAGGTGAGGTCATGATTTAGATCACCAAAATGAATGATCTCAAATTATAATACTAACTCTAAATCAATTCGTTTTAGATATGTAACACAAATATAAAATACATATTAATTGATTACATGTATATAGATTTATGATTATATATTGTTTTAGATAATAGAAAATCAAGCATAACTATAAGATAAATGGTAACTAACTTTGTATTTATGAATGTTTTGTAATATATAATGTTGTATAGTAGTGAAAACAATCTACATAAGGTTTCTAAAACGAATTGCGATCCAAAATATCATACCAGCTAAACATACTCCTATCATACTGCGTACCTAAGAAAGTGTCGCACCATGTACCACGTACCAAAACGACCCACGATTCAGATAACATTGATTTAGAGTATAAAGCTGTGCTGGACAGCATGCACAAATGTTAGACTGCTGCACACGACTGCCCTCTTCAATGGACTGAGACAGGTTTGGCAATAAGAATTGTGGTATAACACAGTTGAGTTTTCTATTTCAAAAGAGCAATAGACTTAAAAAATTTATTTAAAAAGTAAATTTAATAATTACAATCATTGATTTAATTGTAGGTCTCAGCATTTATTGGGACTCACTACATATTCAATAGTTGTGATTATTAAAGGAAAATACTATGTATCCTAAATTTGTAATCCAAATTTACATCCCAAATGATGGGGTCGTTAGATTAGTGGGTCTCATCAACTTTTTTAAATGGAACCCACTGATCTAATGGTCTTCCTTTATTTGGGATGCAAACTTAGGTTGCAAATTTGTAAGACATAGTATTGCTCATTATCAAATCTACTTTTTAAATCCATATAGCATTACTCATTTCGAGCAATGATTTACTGCTTGAGTTTTCATCAATATCTTGGATGTTGGTGATGATTAATTAACATATTTAAGCATCAGATTACAAATCTCTTTCAAGTAGTGTTTTGGGTGTGTCCTGATTTGTCAATAGAAATAAATGATAAACCACGAAGGGAACATGCAGGAGAAGCCTCAAACAATAATGAGAATTAGGGGTGTTGCAGAAGTTCTACTTGTCGAGCTTGAATATGTTCAAAATTGTTAACTTGTGATAGGTAAATCTGAGCTTGAGCTAACTTACGTTTTTTCCTAAAGCTCAAATAGATAGATGCTTATAAAGATTTGAGCCAAACTCGAGTTGAAATACTACTTAATTTCTCAATAAATATTTTTAAAAAACTCAGTGCATGATATCAATATTTAATAATTAACCTCTCAGCAAAATTCCCTAAAATCAGATGTTCAAATTTACCAAAAAATTATTAGAGAAGAGAGATAGAGAAAATTATATATTATATGGAACTATTGAGAATAAGTTTGAGGGTGGTTCATTTTTTGTAGTGAAATTTGTATACAGTAATATTAAATTTTTTTTATAGATAAGAACATATCCTACTCAATATGTGCTACATGTTTATTGGATTTCGCAATTTTTTATGACAATCTTAGAGATCTGATCAGAATTAATTAGTTAATTTAGTAATTTCAACAAGAACGAGTCAAAGTCAAGTTGATCAGATCATGCTTGTTTCTTTCTATTTACTAGTGATGTTTCTTTGATATACGAATTCTCAGGATCCAGATCTCTTTCAGTATATTTTACATCAAGTTCCTTCAATCGTAAACGTCCCACCGCATATTGGTGAAAGACCCGCCTAACGATTTATCATTGTAAAAGATTGAGTGAAAGTATAGTAAAGAGAATTAAGATACCAACTACTTGGACAAAGTAACAATAAATGATTTCTCATTGACAATTAAAAGAAAGATGAGCTCTCAGCAATTTTGCGCAGAAGATGATCTGTGACATTTTCTTTCCAATGCACCAGAAATATCGCTATCCATGCCATTTAGATTCTTAAATCCATCGCTTACATCTTTCTCCTCCATATCTCTAGTATCTGAATGGTTTCTGTACATCCTCCACCAATAATCTTCTTTAGGCATCTTTGTGGCTTGCGCCAAAAAGCAGCGGTCACATGCCCACAGATGTCAATAATTCCTTTCTTGAAAGAAACCCAAAAACCAAGCAAAACATCTCAGATGACTTCAATCTTCATATTGCTAACTCTGTTTGTTGTTTCCACCCATACAGATCATCCTCATTCAACCCACATTAGAAAGCAACGCGATGCATTTTCAAGGAGTTGGCAGACTGAGATCTATGTAATCACGTTAGTGCAGGAAAAGGGTATTAACAGAGAAGGACTTAAAATTTTTCTAATTTAGAACTATTCACACAATGGCAGAATATCAAGTTATCAACCATAGGACAACTGAAGCTCGGTGCCACAATATTATTTACCATTTAGAATAGCCTTTTGGAAGTAAAGAGTTTCTTCTCAATTTAATTTTCCATATCAAATGTTGCTTTCATTTTTCTGAGTGAGAGAGTAGAGTTTCTTTATGGGATGTTCTGTGTCAAATTGGGCCACATTCCAACCTACACGAGTCATTCACTTTCAAGAACACGAGCTTCTTCCAATGGTAGGCATCAACTGTGACATGTTTGTGGTAGCACATTAATCCAAAAGCTCAAAAAGGAGAAAAAATATGGTATTATGCAGAACACTTCCGGAATGGTAGAAGCCTACTCTTCCTCGTTATCCTATTTAACTTCAAAAACCATGGAAGCATCCCAAGCCACCTGTCAAAGCTGTATCATACACCTTCAATGCAGAAATCAATGAAAGATATGTGATGTATGATTTACCAGATATGGAAAAAGTAGTGAGCATTAAATTACCCTTGATCAACAATCTAAGTGTCAGCGGTTGGTACTCCGAAACAATTTGCGGAGAGATCATCCTCCCGGGAAAGCAGCCCTTTCACAATCTTCTGAAATACATACTGACCTACATTAGTCTTTTTTCATTCAAGGGCATAAAATTGTGCCTTATGTTACTAAGCAGTGAAATATCCTGATACCGTAATCAAACCAATGAACTTATATGGTTGGCTTCTTTTTCTTCTCCTCTTCTCTTTTTCTTCGGCATTTTGGGGCTTGTTTACAAATTTATAGATCGAGACTCAGTTGAACCAATTTATTTAGTCCAACTTGCCCGAGTCAACACCAATTCAACTCCAAGTTGAGCCGATACATCCACATCAAAACCGAGTCTTGACTGAGTCTCAATATCATCATGGGTTCAAAGGTATATTTTGATCCCTAATATGATTTTACACTTGATAATTGATCAGAATACTTATTCTTTACTCACTATAAGTGTTACCCCTCACTCAAATATAGTGTTTAGTATTAAATAACTTCCAAAACCTTAAAACTGAGAACGTCTGAGAACAAAGAGAAGTGGGGAGAGGGAGATGCATTATTAAAGAGGTAGTTAACTACAAGGTCAATTAAATTCTCAAGCTCTTCTGCCCTTACAGCTAGTTTTGACTAAAATTATATTATATCAACTGTAGTCATCAGAAGCCATCTATGATACTACAATTAAATCAACTTCAACAAATCGCACAAATTAACAATATGCTTTTGAAAACCAGTTTCCTCGAATTTAAGCCTAATCTCTATCACTCTTTCCTTGGCTTGTGATTCATAAAAATGGATATTGCATAGCAATATGCGTCTATAATAGAGTTTATGCCTTATGAATAATAGATAAATTTTCGTTACACAATAAAAACATTGGGCATTTCATAATTCTTGAACAAGAATCTCATTTTTGTAACCTTGTTGGATGTGCTTAAAAGAACCCTGACTATGTCATATTAACAACACCATTCTACAAATAAATCCGTAACCAAGGTTTCTCAGATGACTTTCATTTACTTTTGCAATATCTTTCCCTTGTATCCACTCCTCATCTTCATCTTCTCATTCATGTCCCAAATTAAAGCATATAATTCTATAATGTAAAGAGACATTGCCTTTACTGACGACCATTCTAAGCCATCAATAATCTCAACTCAAGACATGGTTCAAAGTCGCGGTATCGGTCATTAACTCGGAGGACACTGATACACATCGGTCGCGGCATCGCGGTGTAGTATCGGCCGATATGCTCAAAACGCTAGATAGAAGCTCTAAAAATTTTTGAAAAAATCATAAAAAAATCTGAAAAATATTAACATTATTATTCATGTATCATATGTCCATAATAAATTCAAAAACACATTAATCATAATTAAAATGAAACATAAGAACGTTACCGAAAGTATTGATCATTATCAATATTCAACTTATTGAAATTGAAATATTGATATATCTAATTATTTTAATAAATGATACACTAGAACATAAATTTTAATTATAAAATTTAAAATATTTGATAATCTATCTTTGATTGAAGTATTTTTGGTCTAAGTATAACATTTTAAATTTAAGGGGTCTAAGCAATATCTATTTACAAACTTAAAAAGGTCTGAATGTAATTTATTAATAAATATATTTACAACAGTACGGACAATTTTAGGGTTTATGTGTAATATTTTAAATATTAGGGGTTTAAGTAATTAAATAACAAACTTTAAGGGGTGCAGGTGTAATTATCCCAAAAAAGTCACCGACAGAGTACGGACAATTTTAAAGACTCTGTCGATCGATCGATCGCAAGAGAGAGAGAGAATCTGATAGTGGATTTGAAGAACCCACCAGCCATCACCGAAAGACGGCTAGGGCTGGAGCTGTTGGGTTAGTTTTCTACAATTCTACTTCTCTTATCTATCGCGATTCGTGACTGGTTCGCAACTAAGAAAATAAAGGAAAAAAATAGAAAAAGAAGAAAAAAAAAAGAAGAAGATGAAGTGGTATGGGAATTTCTCTTATATGTATTCAATTTTACAGGTATGCCGTACAAATGCTTACAATCTTTGTTGCAATAGACATTTGATTTTCGGACTGGTTGAGGGCTTTCAAACTGTGGGTCTTGAAGTTATTCATTTTTTTCTTTTTTATTTTGAATTCTTGCTATTTGTTCAAAATTTTGGGGATTTTCCACAAGATTCAAATCATACTGGACCGATTCCGCTATGAATCGTCCGATTCATACCGAGTTGCTCCGATTTATGCTGATAAATCCGAGTCTGACCGAGATATCGCCGAGTCAAGTGAAAATCGAAATTTTTGCATAATGTGTATCGATATCGGATCGGTAGGGGCCGAGTCGGATACGACTCGGCCGATACCTTGAACCATGACTCAAGATTGATATTCTTTTATAATCAGCTCACCCAGTAACTAAAAAATCGAAACTGATTGTCAGATCTTTTACACTTACAATGTCATCTTTGTTGGCTTCACAACAAGATTTACCCAATACAAAAATTGACAAATTCATAAAAATGATAGGTGTTGCTACTATATTGGAAGACACAATGACAACAAAACTCCACACTAAAAGCTCACCAAATTTCCTGGGCTTAATGCAAACTACAGCCTTGGTGCTAAAACAAACTATGGTGAGAATGATGTTATTGGCCTTGTTAATAGGGGCATTTAGCCTGACAGCAAAAAGCTTCACTGATTAAGGACTTCCAATTCCTTCAGATTAGAAGGACTCGTGCCAATTCAACCCTAGCTTTGGAAATAACAAACTCAGATCTCACTT
>CM042190.1:25645799-25683110 GCA_023539305.1 Ilex asprella
AAAGAGAAGCAGAGAAGAGGGAGAAATACCTGGATTGTGGCGGTTGCGATGGCGGTGTGCAGTTTCGGTGGCGGTGGCGGTGGCGGTGATAATATAATAGAGAAGAGAGACCCGGGGGGAGGGGCGAGGGGGGGTGGGGGAGATATGGGCGCAGATAGGCGCATGCATGGCCTCTGACAGAAGAAATGACGGTGAAGTGAGAGGGAATTGTTGAGAAAATATGTAGGGATAGATATATATAGAGGTGAATGACATTTACTACCTTAAAAAATATTTTAATTTATAATTTAAAATTAATTTCTCAAGGCTTTCTCAGAAAAAAATAATTTCTCAAAACTTATTGATAATTGATCCCAAACATGAAATCCAGACGCATGCCAATAAAATCGAGTATGAACAAATATTTTTTTTTTATGAGTAATATAATATTTTCAAATACAAATAATTGATAATTTTATTGTACGGAAATTCTAAGAGTGACACCCTGCAAAAGAGCTGAACGGATCACACCCAGGCTAGAAAAAGACTATAATTTTAATGCACTCAGGGTGGTGGTGATTTGACCATGAAATTTTTTTTTAGTACCATATTTTTATTTAGGGAGAATTACGTCTAGACTTTTTGAAGTTTGTTACTTAATTACTCAGACTCTTTAATATTTAAAATATTAGACACATTTCCCCTGAAGTTTGTACACGCATAACACTTAGACCTCTGTTGTAAATATATCCGTTAATAAATTACACTCAAATCCCTTGAAATTTGTAAATATATATTACTTAGACCCCTTAAGTTTAAAATGATATACTTAGACCAAAAATATTTCAATCAAAGATAAAATATCAAATATTTTAAATTTTATAAAAAAAATTCATGTTATATTGTATCATTTATTAAAATAAAATCAAAAATAAAAACTTAATTTTTTTCTTAAAAATTGTAATTAGTATACAATTATATTGTCTGTTGGAATTTAATTTGGTTGTTTAAACGACCAAATTAAAATATCAAACTACTCCAATTAAAGCTAAAAGATATTGTATCCATTAGAGTTTGATCTTTTGTTTAATTTTTTAGTTTTATTCTAATAAATAGTATAATTGTATACTGACGATAATTTCTTTTAAAAAAAACTAGATTTTTATTTTTTATTTTATTTCAATAGATGACATAATAGAACATGAATTTTGATTGTAAAATTCATGTTCTATTATGAATGACTTAAATCTCTTCTTTGATTTTTTAGTTTTATTCCAATACATAATATAATTATATACTAATTATGATTTTTTTTAAAAAAAATAATTTTTGATTTTTGATTTTATTTCAATAAATGATAGAATAGAACATAAATTTTAGTTGTAAAATTTAAAATATTTGATATGCTATATTTGATAGGAGTATTTTTTGTCTAAATATAACATTTTAAATTTAAGAGGTTTAAGTATTATATGTCTACAAACTTCAAAGAGTCTAAGTATAATTTATTAATGGATATATTTGCAGCAAGGGTGTAAGTGTTACGCATGTACAAACTTTAGGGGGTTTATATATAATATTTCAAATGTCAAGGGTCTGAGTGATTAAGTGACAAACTTTAGAGGTCTAAGTGTAATTCTCTCTTTTATTTATTATATATGTGTTATTTTATTATAGAGCAATACTATTGAGACCTAATTTGCTGACCTAATTTACTATGATCTTTGGATTGGCTGTGGAGGCCACTAAGCATTGAAACTTGATGTTGATCCAATGGTTCTACTGCAACCACATCATTATGTCAGCAAATTATATCAGTGCTTTAGGTTCAAATAGTATTATTCTTTATTATATTTTTGAAATTTTTTTGCACTTTTGTGATACTCAAAAAAATAGTAAAAATAGTTATCACAATAGTAATAAAAACATCCACAAATATGATAAAAATACCCATAAATATGGTAAATCACCCACAAAAGTGATAATTTTTTTGTACTTAAGAAAAATGGTAAAAATAGTTACTATAAATGTGATAAAAATATTCACAACAGTGGTAAAAATATCCACCAAAATAATAAATCTTTTGGTTGTAAAATAACCTCCAAAAATTATAAAAAATATCCTTTGGAGTAATAAATTTTAGAAATATGGTACCAATTTTTTTTTGGCAATACCGTAGTCAAATTCGGCGGTGGGAAGCCAGTTCTTGACTTTTGGACTTAACTATGGTACCAAAAAATACCTCCAAATTTTATTATTTAATGAGTATTTTTATAATTTTTGTGGATTATTTTACAATAAAAAAATTTACTATTTTTGTTGGCAATTTATTATTTTTGTGGATATTTTTACCACTAATGCGGATATTATTTTTACTACTTTTTTGGCATAAAAAAATTTATTAATGTTGTGGGTGATTTATAATTTTTATTGTTGTTTTTATCACAAAAGATACACAATAGTGATAAATCTTCCACAAAAATAATAAATATTAGTTTCGTGCAGAATTTTTTCTTTTTTCGGTACGATATATACCCTTCTTGGCAGTTTTAGACTTTTTTTTTTTTTTGAGGGATTACACTTTTAAGCGTTGCATCATATTCCTTTCTTGGGTTGAAAGCGGTTTGGAATTGAAAGGCTGAGGAGTGGACAAAAGTTGCAAAAGAAGAACATGACACTGCTGCTTTGTGGCTTGGGATGGGTGTTCTTCCTTCTTTTAAGCACAATGACAGAGAGTTGCCTAAAGAATGGCACTGGTCTGGTTCTTTAAAGCTACATCATATTTCCTAAATAGTGAAAAGCAGCATCCCTTGGATACTCTCGAGTTTGATTGCATTTGCGTTGTTATGTGGCTTTGGATGTGTTTGTGTAGGTCTGAAAATTACAGAGGCTCGTGAGGAAGAGAAGGTTTCAAGAACATAAATGGGAAGGAGGGAACAGCTATGCATTCACAGTGAAATGGTAATAAACTGAATAAGCTATGGTTTGCAAAATGATGGCACACAATTCTTTCGACTACCAAATAGTACCAATGTGAAACTATTCATACGATTTTTTGGGGGATAATTATTTTAACCACGCGTTTTTTAGACTCATTGTTGTAATACAAAATTCATATGCACACAATCCCGTGTTATCCACACATTCACTAATCTGATGAATTACAAGAATACCGTATCCTTGAAAATGGATGACTAGAGAAGAATGGATTCCATGAAATTAATTTTACACATAACCTAAACCCTCTCTCTCTTTCTCGGAAGCGAAAGCAACATTTGACTTGGATACTTGAATTCAAAAGAAACTCTGAACAATAGAAGTAAGATTCATATAGACTGTGACCATTGCTTTTTCAAATTTTCATACTAATGTGAAAAGTACTCAATCAGAAATATTAATGTTTTTTTTTTTTTTTTGTTAATTCCTTCGTTTTTCAATTAGATGATATTGAACTTGATTCACATCTCAATCGAAAAATTGTGGTCTTAGCCTTTGTCATATATTAAGATAATTTCATGGCGGGCCATAGTGATTTGGAGTTCGACCAAATGCAATATTAACAATATTAATTTTTATCGGTTGTTGCTTAGAGACAAGAAGGTAAAATTAACCACTAAACTTTGAACTCAATATGAGACTGAGAGGGAGCAGCAAATAAGGATCATTGATCACACTTAGACTAGAAATTCATTTAGCCTCTACGATTAAGTACACCATAAAACTGATTATTGTTTGAAAATAAAGGGCTAATCTTTATATTGTAAGTTTTGGTCAAAATTTTCCTGCACTTAGTAACCACACACACATATATGTGTGTGTAGGCCACATATATTTTGGTATTACAGTTAGAGGTGACAATTTTCAACTCAACGCAACTGTATCATTCAAACTGGAAACGAATTTTTTGATGCAACCTTGATTATAACTCGATACAATCTTGAAGATAACTCAACACGCGAACACGAAATATAAACGGAACATGTTTGGGTTCAACCCGTCAAACCCAAAATTAACACGATCAATCCATTGATTTAAGAATTTATACTTTTTTCTATTTTCTCGTTCGCATAATAACATGAACAACATAAAATTAACACAATTAGCATGTTTAATTAATATTATAGAAATAAAATATTAATTATTTGTAATTATTTATTAAGCACTGACATAATTATTGTATAAAAAAATATTTTTACTCATTATTATTATATTTATTAAATTAATTTTTATTTTGTAGAAAAAGTATGAGCATGGATTCTATTAAGTGAAAATAAACTCTTAGCATTGAATTTTTTATTTAAAATTTATGTGGGTCAACATGAAACGAAAATAAGTATGTCAACTCGACACGACACGATTAGTTAAAAGAGTTGGGCTAGGATTGACTAATAATTGACACAAATTTATAATGATCTGACATGATACGACTCGATTGTTATCCCTAATTATAGTAAGGGATGTTTGGGTTAATTTATAGGCATTTCAACTAATTACTCCTTCAATCCGATCAAAAAATAAACCATCAATTTCGAGACTATAAAATTTATGAGGGATAAATCGTTTAGTGAAGCAAATTATTACATACAAAACAGAGTCTTGCTTGGTTCTTTGGATTCCTTCCAAGAAGGGGATTAATCATCGATATGGGCATGTGACTACTTATTGGCACAACCCACAAAGATGCATAAAACAGAGTAATTGGTGGAGGATGAACAGAAGAACCATTCAGATACCGAGTGTATGAAAGACTCACTTTCACTTCCTATATCGATGGAATCAGCCTTTGCAATCTTCTTCAGTTTGATTGCTCTTTTTAGAAATGCATCAGATGCTTTCTAATGTGGCTTTGGACCTGTTTATGTCCTTGGAATCTGAGAGGTATGAAGGACAATGACAAAGAGTAGGCTTCAAGCCATCTAAATAATGGAAGGGATAGTGATTATTACTAGCACATTGGAAAGAAAATGTCACTTGTCAGCTCCTGGCTTCTGTGCACAAATTTGGTGAGAGATACTCTGTATTTTGGCAATCAATGAGAAACCATTCAATGTTACTATATCGAAGATTACTTCCATGGCAATCAATGAGAAACATATAAACTCACTCTCTCTCTAACTTGTGAAATTGAATGTGACCCTGAGAAGAAAAAGCTAAAATTCATTCCCAATGAGATTGTTAGCTTTTAAGATTCTTACCAAATGCACAATCCTGTATGAAATTGAGTAGCATGGTCCCCATTAGACATAGGCTTGGTTTGTTCATTCATTGGTGTGAGAGGTCCTAATCATAAACTGACATATCTCTTGAACGCATGGTCTTTAGTCTTAATCATACATGAACCACCTGTGGTCATAATTTTCAATTGAGTAAAACAAAGTTAATTTGAAGCTCCTGGTGTGCAGTTAATTTTGGACAAAAGCAATGCACTGTAGAGAATTGTCTCATGGAAGAGTATGGTGATTGCTCTCGGATTTAAATCCCCTCCAATTCACATTCTTCCAATGATAAATTAAAGTTTTAAGTGGAATTCACTACATAGAAGTGTGTTCTGTATTAATACATAGTGGGTGATCTATCATTAAAGAGAACTTAGTAAATGTGTAATAACCAGTGTTAACAAAATCGGAGCGGAGCGGACCGGACTGAACGGTTCGATCGGTTGGACCATGAACCGAGGTCACAGCAGATCTGGTTCTTGAATTGAACCGCTTAAGCAGTTAAACTGGAATAAAACCACCAAGTCGGCCGATTTTTAAAAAAATCATGAACTTGACGGTTTTGTCAAACCGAACGATTCTACTGCCTTTTTTCATAAGAACACCAAAATCCCCAATTTTACTCTAATTCCTGGTGATTTTCATCGTCTTATCCACTTAGGCACTCTAGCAGATTCAAATCAGACCAATCGAACTGAGTTCAATCATTTTTTCTTCTTTTTGTTCAATCGATTCTTCTCCACTCATGGTGATGAACAGGTAGAAGGATTTGGTCTGATCGAGCAACTCCTCCACTTAATCTCTTTTTGCTCACGCCTCACAGGTCACAGCTTCAGTCAACGGTCCTTTAGGCTTCACAGCTTTGGTCCTTCAAGTTTAGTCGCTCCTCCTTCAAGCTTCAATTGAGTGCAGGCTTGCTCTCTCTCTCTCTCTCTCTCCCCTGTATCATAATGTACTGTTGGTTAAGTTGTTAATTGTGTTTTTTGTTTTTTACCAGATTTGTTAACTATTGTTAAGAAGTATTTTTTTTTAGTATTCTTGTCAACTAATGTTAAGAACGAAATTTTCTTAACAGTGTTTTTCATTTTTACACACAAGTATTTTTTTTTATACTTAATTAATTTAAGGTAAATTATATGTATTAGGGACTTGTTCTATATATTTTTTAGCTCAATTATTATATTTTTTTTATTTTTTTATTATTCTACCAACCCAACCAGTTGACCTAATGATTGAATCATCAAACCATTAACCCGATTTCTCTGCCGGCTCGATGTCCAATCCGGTTCTGACAACTATGATAATAACCATTTTCTCTCAAAAGGAAGTCGAAGATATTCCATAACAGTAAATTTAAAAAAAAAAATAGGAAAACTTCAGTTTACCTCCTAATGGTTTGTTCTTTTTGCACATCAAGTACCGCACGTTCAGAAATATCAGTATAACTCCCATGTAGTTATTGGACAAAAGTGTACCACTAACACCGTTAACTAGAGATATAAAATTACAATAATACCCCAACTCACTCACCTTCCCTCCGGCAAACTGTATTTTACCTGTGTTGTGGACAGCACAGCTTCAGCTAATGTCCGCGAACAGAAGTGAATTACTAATCAGTCTTTTTTTGATTCAACGAACAGGAGTGAATCCATAAGAAAATCAGTCTATTGGAGCTCAATAGGATGTAATTTTCCATCAAGAACACATACCTCGACTGATCCTCTCTCCGGTCCAATCAAAGTAGATTATCTAGGTCAGGACTGAGTTCCTCAGCTAAGAAAATCACACCATTACTTCATACAAGCCAAACAGAATTGGACTTCAATTTTCTGAATCATTATTGGCATGAGATCTTGGCATTCAATTTAAAATAATAAACTTACTGGTATTAAGAGATTTCACACCAAAATGGAAAATCATTCCTTGAGCTATTGTAATATACTATTGTCACAAACATTTTTTGAAACATGCTTTTAATATTGCTCTACAACAAAAACCTAAGCAATAAAAACGAAACAGATACCTGTCTTCTATACACTAATCGCAAAAAAACAATACAAAACCCTGCCGTTATGCTCTTCATCTTTGGGCATCTGCGGTACTTTCGCTTTCTCTCGTATATGCGCTTTAGAGTATCTCAACAGTATTCAATGAAATGGGTTTGCTAGACAAACAATACAAGAATTACAGTAACCTCGTATCACCTGAATGCACAAGCAAGCAGCCACTGATGTTGAACGTGAACTGCTCCTGTAGCTGGTACTCGTCAAAACAAAAGCTCTTTTTTCGGTCCTTCGTTTCTTCAGTCATGAAAATGAGAATCTAGAAAAAAGAGACAGCCCAGATCCTGAAGCATCACTTGCTGGGCTGGCTGGAACATCAGCTGAAGAGCGGTAGGCTTGCTGACACTTTTGCACCTATAATAGCAAGTAAAACAAAGAGATTTAGAAGGCGGCCGAGGTAAATACAAATGTACCTCTCATTTCAACACCAAATAGTACTTGTTCAAGCAGGTAAATGGGAATTTTTTCCGCCAACAGAATTCACTGATAAAACTTTTAGGTTTAGGCCAATAATTCTACTTTAACTTTGTATTCGGATGTTGCAATATTCCCTAAGTTTTACTATTACCAACTTCGCAAGACTTAAAAACTGGTCCAAACATGAAATCCAGACACATGCCATAAAATCAATAATGGACTGTCTGCTCATGTTGCACCACCTCTAAAGATGCAAAGAACTTGGCTAGTGAAGCTGACAGCAGCAAAATTGCTAGGTTATACTTGTACAGTCAGCCAATCTTGAGCAGGACACATGTAGGTCACAACAGTTAAGTGCTGGTGGCCAACCCATGAATGGGTGGTTTTGTTCTCACTTGGACAGAATGCAATACAATGTTCTACTACAGCTTCTATTGATTGTCTGAGAAAGACTATACTTCAGTATGTTCAGCATCACAACAATATTAAAGCATCAAGAGTGAAATAAAAAATTCACCTCCTCAGGACTAAATTGAAGTAGCATTGCAATCACAGGCAGCAGAGCTCCCACTTCACCTATTTACAGAAAATATACCAAAGAAAATTACTTCGATACAATCACCCAAGCTTTCATTTCTAGGAAAAATGATATTACAATGTTGAGGAAAAGCCGATTGTTACTTTTATATTCCCAAAAAGTCAACATTTACAGATACCTGTTTCAAGAAGCTTTAGGACAACATTTTTTAGATATGTCATATCTACACCTTCCCTCTTCTGCATTCTTTCCATGTTCCGGAATTCTTCCTTCAACATGGCTTCCTGCACACATTATTATCAAAAGTCAACTCAACAGTTCAGAGAGAACCATAAACACGAGGTAAACAAGGGCACACAGGTGCCCACAAAGCCCCAAGGCCCCCAACCCAACCCTTTCGACATAAACAGAAAAAAGTAAAAATAATACAACAATAACAATTGGGTTTATGATTAATGCATAGGTTTTGTAATATATATACACTTAACAAAGTTACTTATTTAAATGATCTCACAATTTGCAACCTCATGTAGAACAACACTTGTCACACAAATAAACATTATAAACTAAGGAAGCCAATGATATCTATACTCTTTCAGATGGCAGTTTGTCCATTGTTCACTAATCCATGTTCCTAACTATATGTGCACAGCTGAGAGCAAAATCGCTTAGTCATGAGTAATCTCATGCATGGTTCAACGTGGAGGGCACTGAGATGCATTGATCGTGGCATACCAGAACGGAATTGGGCAATATGCACGAAATGATAGTTAGAACAAGTTAGACATGGTGAGCCACTCAAACCATAAGGCGGCATCGCAGACCGATCTCAGGCATTATTCTGTGAGTCGATGATGATTACTTGGACAAGTCGACCAAGAGTCTCCGAGTCAACTATGAGTCATGTTAGACTCGTGATCTACACGGAAAGTGGACTGGCATGGGAAGGGAAAGGGCCTAGTTTGATCCGGCTCAATGGAGTTGTAACAGACTACCGAGTCTTTGAACCATGACCTCAAGTCAGAAATGGATCATAAGTAGAAGTACCAAAACCAAGGTGTATCCCAGAAAATACCTGCTGGCTGTGGAGACGATTTTCACGTTCAAGCTCCTCGATTTCCTCCTATATAAAAAGCATATCAGAAACTGCATTATAGGAATAGGACTAAAATATAAAATGGGTATAACATACTTGAAGAGCAAGAATGTGACGCTGCGACTGAGCAAGCTCTTCCTCTCTTTGAGCTTGTTGCCTTGCCAAAATCTAAAATTCAATAGGGTAAAAAAAATAACAACGATTCTCAGTGGGTTCTCAACTTAAAGTTTCCATTTGAGTGTGGAAGAAGACCTGTAAATCTCCACTAATCACAACCAGAATAAGTACTTTCCAGAAAACCAGAATGAGTACAAATGTCTACAATGTCATATCATTAAGATCAACTACCAATTAGAAATTCAATGGCATACTGATCATCAAAGCAAAAAATGTTCATTCTTGTAGTAAGGTGTGTGTGTCGTAATTCACTGAACATGCCACTATCATTTCTGTTATCAACTAATTTCCCTCTTTAAGTCCAACCGGATTTCTGCATTAGATTTACCCAAACAATTTCAGCATTTTTTCTGACATCATTCTGACATACGTATCCCTTCATGCAATCGTGGACCTAAACAATGTCACCAATTCTCAGGCTACTAAATGGTTCAGCATTCTTTAAATGGAAGCTGAAGTTCCTCAAACTAACAAAGCATTTCTTCCATGCATATAGCTAACTCCAAATAGTAAGGAAAAAAGATTTGTAATGCTGATTCAATTCAGCCTCTAGTTACATTCAACAGAAACCTCCTAGTAAACCCATCTATCATAGTTGTTGGTTCGGTGGCTCAAACTGAAGTAAATCTAGGACCAGCATATGAGCAACAAAGCAAGAACCCTTCCCTATGTTTTACTTAATATGAAAAATGATCATAACACAAAAAAAGTAAATAGGATTAAGAACAGGGTGGTAGCAGGTGATGGTAACGGGAACAGAATGCAGAACATATTATAACATGTTAGAACATCAAACCCAAAAATCAATGGTTTTGGCGATTGGTGTAGTGGCCCTCATGCCGTACCGGATCTTTAAATGTGTGATACATGCTTCAAAACCTCCCTGACGTGCAACTTGGGCTCACATGGGGGCTAGCAAACCGAACTAAAATAGACACAAAGAGACCGAAGCTGAACCAAAACAAACAGTAATACAAATAGGGGAATTCAAATGGGAAAGAGACTTAACTCACCAACCACCCAAGACCCAATTTTGATGTCATATTATAGTATCCAACTCAAAACCAATTGACAATGACTAGATTGACCTCTCAAGTACATAAACCAACATTGAGTATAGGCTAACCTTTTAATGTGGGATACAAGTTCTTTTCGCATGACATATCAATATAGATATATATCACCAAGAAGTCACACTTATCTTGCCTCATTTGGCATCAATAAGCCCTTACAGTTGTGTCTGTATACAATTGTTTGATGATAGTCTCTTCTTAGGACCCCTCGATGTCCAGATGGTAACAATTTTGACATCACAACACTTTTGATACAATGATGTCACCTGTCAAGTTGTTTTCAGATTATTTTTGCTGTGTGTCCTTGCAAACGGGTTGGGCAATCTATATGATGTTCATATGTTCTTCGTAATCACAGTTGTTTCTAAAAATATGTTCCAATTTATGGATACTAAAAAGCATCCTACTCCGAGCACAACAAAATATAACTTGACCTAGAAATTTGTAAGAAGAAATTTGCGCTTACCAGAATCTGCTGATCTGCAGCCGAGGCACTTGAATTCGATGCATCCTGTTTCTGAAAGGCTGTATACACCAATTAGACAACAGAAGAGCATCAGACACCCAGCAGCAAAACCCAATTGGACAAATAATACATGATAGCAGAGTAGCTTCAACTCCTAATTATAGTTACAGAAAACAAGCTCATACCTGGACCGTAGTTATCACTGTAATAAGCCTGCAATCATCAACCAATGCTCAGGCCAAGAAATAGAAATATGCATAACACTTTAATGCAAAGTTCAAATAGGAGATCAGGTTTTTTAGAGAGAGATAAGGGTACTTGTGGTGGTCTTGATTCTAGCGATTGATGAAGATTCTTGTTATCATCTAAAAGTCTAGAGATCTCTTTGTCCTTCTCCTCAATCATTTTATCAGCAAGATCACGAAATGAAACATGCTCTTCCTACAAAGCAGGAATTTATTTACCACCTGAAGAAGACAACTCCATACTATTTGTTCATTTCATTGTAAGAGAAAAGAACAAAACATAGAACCTTCAATTTTTCATAACGTATTTTGAGGTCCTCTAGTTCCTTCTGGAAATTCTGACCAGAAGACATCTCAATTTGAGCCTTCAATGCTTCACATCTTACTGTAAAATTGTTATTTTAAAACTCAAGAATATGCAATAACAACAGAAAATGGAAAAAAGATAGCCAAAAACATAATTAGCTTTGCATGATTCAAGTACATCGCCAAGTTTCTTCCACGTTTTGAAGGTTTATTTCCCATGCTTCTTTCTCTGATTGGTGGCTAGAGAGAACATCATTGAGTTTTTTTTCAATTCTCTTAGTATGTTGATCTGCAGTGCTAAGAGCTGCATCTCTGCAATGAATTTGAAATTGAGAGAAATGTCTAAGAAGATGGCAAGTAAACTCCTCAAAGCTCAATAAATCTTTATAAGCAATCAGAAGAACAGCATTTTATGCAGGACGTAAGACTAGAATTTACAACAAATACCAGTAAACCAGATTTGCTAAAAGATGGACTAAGACAAAGGGTACATATAGCTTTGCAAACCAATGATCTATTTCAACATTCCTGTCCCATGACATGAATGGACCAATAGTAATTTGGATCATTTCCAAAAGTGAAAGCAAAACAGAGGGTTAACAATGAAAAAAAAAGGGGAAAGGCTTTAACACAATCTCAGCAATGATATTACCTTGCAGCAAGTTCTTTATCATAATTGGCCAAAGCATTATTCAGATCTTGAAGGTATTTATCCCTTTCAGCAGATAGTAACAGCACTTCCTTCTCAGCCTCCTAAAGCACCAAAGATATGCAATAAACAGCAACAAAATCCAGATCATTACAGATTGGCCTGTATTAGTTTTCTTAATATATGATACAGGCGCAAAGAAGCACATACTTTTAGTGCTTCTTCCTGAGCTTTAAGTTCTTCATTATCCCTAGCAGCAGCAAGTTCTGCATCTTTTCTCTGAAGAAGCGCATGAGCGCGAACCTTGTATGAAGCAAATTCATTTTCAAAGCGATTGATCTGCACGTCGCAAAATGAAACATTACATTTGATGAGGCAAGGACAACTGAATGTAGAACAATATTTCCAAATGCAGTATGGTTCAGCCATGGCTCAAGGTCGTGGTATCGGCCCTTAACTCGGGGACCACTGAGACACCGTTCGCGGCGTCGCGGCACTGTATCAGCCGATACGCTCAAAATGCTATATAGATGGCTCAAAAAATTTAGGAAAAATTAGAAAAAATTGTAATAAATGTAAATATCATCATGCATGCATCATATACTCAAAAGGCATTATTTAACACATTAATCATTACAAAAAAGAATAATAAGGGCGCTACCGAAAAATATTTGTCATCATGTTCAATATTAATATAATTTAACTTGTAATTTTTAATAAGTTAAATTAAAAATTCTATGGTAAATACTAAATAAGTTGAGTTCTAATTATATTATATGGTAAATACTAAAAATTATATAGTTAAAAAAAATTGGACCAAAACAGTTTGAATTGTGGGACTATTGAGAGAAAAGAAGAAAAAGGGGGGAGGCAAATAAATTTTTGAATCTCATTGAGGCCAAAGCCTCACATATTCTGAGCAAAAAAAAAGACTCGTAGGCTCTTTAACAAAGACGAACAGAAAACATACGAGAGAGAGAGAGAGGCGATGGGGGTCTGGGAGTCGATCCTGTTCGCTGAAGGCTCACTGGCTTGGGAGGGATCTGAGTCTCTGACTCATCTGTGATGCTAAGATTTCTGCGACGATGAAGAAAAAGAAAGAGGGGGCTTATGTGATGATGCTAGGGCTTTTTATGTCTTCGATTTTAACAGGTATGCCTTGCAATTAGTTCAATTTTTCTTCTATTTCTGTAGTTGCAAAAAGGGGTGAATTTGCTTGTGATTTTTTTTGACTTAAGGTTTGAAAAATGTCTATTTGAGTCTCAAATCTTCTTCTCCATTTCTTTTTTTCCTTTGCCATTTTGACTTTAGAGATTTTGTTGAAGTTTCTACTAGTATCGGTCCGAGTCCGATGTAACTCGCCAGATTCAAACGATATGAGTCCGAGTCGAGCCGATACCATCGAGTTATAACCGATTCATTGCCGAGTCATGGATGACTCATGATATTTATGTATCGTGTATCGATATCAGATCGGTCATGGCTGAGACGGATATGACTCGGCCGAATCGTATCGGTCTCGGCCGATACTTTGAACCTTGACTCATGGTTCAAGGTATCGGCCGAGTCCGATACAACTCGGCCGAGTCGTATCCGACTTGACCACTACCGTTACAATAACGATACCCGAAACGTAAAAATCACGAGATGAGCTAATATCGGCGGTATCTCGGTATCTCGGCGATATCTCGGTGGTATCTGCCCAACTCAGAGCTAAATCGGTTAGACTCGGCCGAAACGAACCAAGTCAGACATATTTATGGACACATATTTGTTGTTCTTTTTTTATTTTATTTTTTTTTTAAATTAGGTACTAGTAAGTTAAAAAAAATTCTAATAACATATGTTTAAAGTTTAGTGTGTCCTTAAATAAAAAAATTCAACCTAAATGATGATAACTATATTCGGTAGCGTCTTTATAATTCATTTTTATTATGTTTAATATGTTAAATAATGTATTTTTGAAATATAATGCAAGAATGATGATATTTACATATTTTTAAAAATTTTCATGATTTTTTTTTAAAAAAATTGGATCTTCTATCTAACGTTTTGAGCGTATCGACCGATACTACGCCGCGACCGATGTGTCTCCGTGCCCTCCGAGTCGATGACCGATACCGCGACTTTGAACCATGCCATGAGTCTTACATTAGTTCTGTTTATGTTTTGTATTTATTTGTATGGTGACAGTATGTTAATGATGTCTTTGCTCTTATTTTAAATATCTTTTGTTAGTTCTATGATTCATTTAAGTAATATAATGTGCTAGTGATGTGAAGCACCTAAGTGAGGATTATATGGTCTTTAACTAAACAAGGGAAACACAGAGTGGTTCTATCTCTGTAGATAGTACTCCAATCAGATTGTATAGGCAGCCAACTCATTTTCTCACAAATATATTAGTTCTAAGCCCTTTTAGGCCTCTCTGAGTCCTAGAATCAATGGTAGCTGTTGTCTACTGATGATATTTCCTCCGTTCTGCACCACATTTGCTGTAGCAAAGATCTCACTTCCCACTTGAACCTGTAGTGTTTGAGTTCATCCTTCCATCATTAGCTTCTGTATTTTGCTGATATTTCCTCTGTTCTCCACCACATTAGCTTAGTGATCCATGGTGGAATGGGAACTGAGATATCAGAGGCTTTGCAGAACATCACTACATATCAGATGAAGACAACACTAATTTTCTTGACCACCCATAAGGTTGGGAGTTGGGACAAAGGGTTGGTGGAGTTGATCATAGCAGAGTACTACGAACTGAATGCATTAAGTCATTAGCAATGAACAATAATAAGATTGTGATGATGCGTCTAACGTAACAGAAAAGATGTGACTTGTGCAAGGAAATGCTGAGAGTCAAAATGTAACCAACCAAAGCACAATCTAGCAATTCTTACAGTGCAACAAATCCAACCCCCTCCCCCAAACAAAAGAATGGAAGGCATAAACCACTCTTATCTTTGAATATATCAGAACGGTAAGCATCTATTGTCCTCTGACTTGAGGATTTTGAATGTAGAAAACCATAAAGAGGGCACCCTGCTATGAGCTCTCACCAACCAAGAAATTGTTAATTAAAGCGAGTCCTTGAGGTCTGTGCCTCACACATGCTAGATTGTTAATTGATGCCTAAGAGCCGCTCATACCTAAAAAGCACGGACACGGACACGAGTACAATACGACACAACACGGATACGCCGACTCGGCATTTCTAAGAAAAGTAGAACACGAAAATGTTGAGGACACACTACCAAAAAATATATATAATTTATTACATATATAGTGATAATGATATACAATTCATAAAAGATTCAATATTTTATAATAGGCAAATCTTATGTCCAGTCATATTGTGTGAATTTTTAGACTAAAGCATTCCAATAATAGTCAATAATCATCAATTTTTTTTGTACATAATGTGTACCTAATATATAATTTAAATAATTGCTCTCATTTTTTTTATTCCCATTTTTTAAAATTTTTATGCATTTTTTGTTTTTATTATTATATTTGGAGTACAATTTTAACATGTCTAATGTTAGAAATTATATCTTCTCAAATTTTTAAGTTTGTTAATTACATTTCAACACATTTATTATTTAATAGTAGACACGTTCTAAAGAAACGTTGGACACGTGTCCAAAATTAAAATTTTATCATTTAATTATGAACATGTATATAAGAGTATCGGACATATGTCTAAGAGTATCTGAAGAGTATCGGTGTCCGACACGGATACGTCACCTTCTCAAGAGTGTCCGTGTTTCATAGGCTCATACCTCGAAAACGAGGGTGTCCACTTTGTGCTCTTTTCTTTCCCATAACAATCAAACAACCTCCATCTGAGCCAGACTCCAGAGATACAGAAGACAGGCTGAAGTGTCTTCTACTCACTACGACGTGCAAACCAGATGTCAACTAAATGGAACATGCACTTTAACCAAAAGACCAACACCCTAATAAACTCGTCAAAGGTGAGATTTGGTAACTTGGCCTTTTCTGTTTCCTCCATTATTTAGCATTTGATGACAGAAGGGAAGGGAAATGAATAGATACCTCCTCTTTGGCAGCTGCTAATTCAGCATCTCTTGCATTTAGTAGTTGTGTTTGCACAGACAATTCTAATTCTAGCTGACCTGTGCAACAAAAGAATAAAGAATCAAAAAGTAAAATAGAAAAAGAAAGACACCTTACTTCAACAGAAACAACTGAATATATAGAAGTTCGGTCAAAATATGGAAATACTTCTCATTTTAGCAGCTTCAATTTCAGCATGTATGCAGTTACTCTCAGCAATCTCCACCTTCATTTTCAGCGCCTGGGAGGCAGCTTCCCAGATCTCTTTTTCTTTCTCCTGAATGCAGTAAAAAACTTACTAAGAGGATTGTACCTGGTCAGGAAAATACCATGCACAGCTATGATGCTATTCACAAATTTAGGGGTTAAGTTCCTTCGATCGAAATGCCAAAAACATGGGAGCAATGCACTGGCTGTTATGCCACTGGGCTATAATCCCAGAAACAAGGAAGAATTTGCATTGCATTAAGGATTAGCAATGGAGAACATATGCACATCAAAAAATAAATGGTGACATTTGTTTATCCGCATCTGGTAGCAAAAGACTATTTTAACAAAAACTCTAAACCCTGCTCAGAAAATGCACAGCACAAACCCCAAGAAAATTTTACATAGATGTCAAATGATGAATTTTACACATCTCACGAATTAACAAGGGTGGTCTGAGTGAGTCCATGCTGACAATACTTGTCCATTCTCCATACTTATGTTAAAACAACTCTGACCTGGAAAATGGAGAAGCTTTTCAAAAAGGGAAACTTCAGACAACTAAAATGGCATCACTTGCATTTTGCAAACATGCCCCCAGAAAAGAATCATATTCACATTGGAAATCTATTAATTGCATCCTCAGCATGAACCTTTTTCCTTAAATACTAACATAAGCCAACAAAGCGATTTTATAATCCCAGATATCAATAATTGAATTCCTTACTACAAGACAGGCTGCAAGTTGGGTATGTTGTTACTAAGGAAAGTCCAAACACTAAGTTGGTTATGAAGATGGGATTAGAAGAAAATGAACAAAGTTGAAAATAAAATTATGATGGTGAAATTGACCTCCCATTAAATGAACAAGGTTGAGAGAATTTTAACTTCTGTAATTGATGAACTCCACAAAAAAAGTTGGAACTTGATCAATCAGCACTTGAATTTATGCAAGCTACTTCACCACAAATTGAAAATAATTACTTGGACACCTTAGGGTTCACCACTAGAGGCAGGCATGAAACATCAGAAAATTAAAATTCACAGTTGCTGTTTTATGAAATGGAACAAAGATGATGTTAACTTGTGCTAATGACATCAATTCATACATGCCCTTGTTTCAGGTGAGTAAGCTCTCCCTTCACAGCTTCCATAGCAGCTCTAAATCGTGCTGCTTCACCACTTGAAGCTGCATCCATCTCAGCAATCCTAGACTCTTTCTCCACAACCAGTCCCTGAAAAGGCAAAAAATGCATTTTCACAAACAGATTGATCCATTTCATTTCAGGAAATTTCAGGAGGACACATTAGCTTCTGTTGAAAAACGATATCAATTAAAAAACTACGACAAAAGGCCAGATATATAAGAGAGGAACCCAAGGAACAGTTTTACACGAGGAAACTAAAGCAAAAAGTGCATCACTCAAAATGTAAAAAAAAAATCATTAGGCAACAAAAGTATTAAATTAGTGAAGTAAAAACTACAAGACTTGCAAATGCAAATTATTGCACTACTTCTTGTTTTATAACTCACAAGCACCATGATGTAGATTATGAAGGGAAAGAATTAGAGATGAGAAGAGAAGAAGAAGGGAATGAGAAATTAGAAGCAAGAGAAGGAACTTGAGCAAGGAATATCAATATTCAATAATATTCCTATCACACCACAGACATAAAATCTCTTACTTGCAGAGAGGATATTGTTTCGGCTGCTTTGGTTCTATCGGACAAAGCATCAGCAAGTTGAGCTTCCAAACTCTCCATTTGCTGAAAAAATACAAGATGGGAAGTAAGCTAAGGAAAAAGTAATTTGACAATTCTCACAAGCAGAAGAAATTCCAAATCTTTAGCAAAATAATTTCATATTTAAGGCATCTCTGCACATTTTACCTTCTGGTGTTTCAAAGAAAGTTCAGCCATTGAAGTTTGTCTTTTTTCATCTGCTGCTTGTAGTAACCCACGCATGTCCTCCAACATCTGTGGGAAGGCAAGTCAGTCAACGTATATTAAGCAAGAGCAGAGTTCTTCATGGCTCATTAAATATAATAGCAGAGAAACACGAGATACCTATACGACCTGTGGTACTACCTTGCAAAATGGTTTACATTTCACCGGAGTGAATTTCAGTGACGGATGATTATGTTTCATCCTTAATAATTTCCAACATTAAAACAAGGGAAACAAAATTGGAATGAATTCCTAGAGTTTTCCATCCAAATAGAGGACTTGTCCCAAATTATGCATTAAACATGATGGTTTCCCACAGGAGAGAATGTGAAACAAGATCTCATTGTTTGTGACAAGGATCTAAATCTCGTGTCGAAACGTCCGAAACGTTTCAGAATTTCAACACTCCGACACGAAACAGTGATTGAATCCCTAAATTCCTGTGTTTCGGACGAAACGGCACTGTTTCGGTCAAAACAGTACAGTTTCGACGAAACAGTGGAAAGATTCGTTCACTCCAAGCCAAAAGAAAAAAGAGAGGCTCAGAAAAGCAGATTCGTTCACAGTGGAAAGATTCGTTCATAGCTCTAAGCCAAAAAAAGGGGGGGAAACAGACATCTCACAGGCTTCACTCCAGATTTTTGCAAGTCTTTCAAGCAAAAAAAACAGAGAGAAGAAGGAGAAAAAGGCACCACACAGAGAAATATAGACCAGAAATTGAAGAAGTTAGTAGAACTTACCTCCTTCACTCCAAATTTGAGCAGATCCAACCATTATTCAAGCAGATCTAGGGCTTGGGAGTTGTCTTGTCTTCATCGTTGCGACCACGAGCCAGTACTGGTCCACCGTCCACGGTATGTTCTCTTCTTCTTCTCTCTCTCTCTCTCCCTCTCCCTCTCTCCGGCATAGCCCATCGCGATCGAAGCCTCTCGCCTAAGTCGCCTATCGCTTGGTCTGTTCGTCTCTCTGTTCGTGTGTTTTTTTTTATCAGACTCTATTCGTGTGGTTGAAGTGTACTGCCTTAAATATAGAGTATGTATAATTACATTTAAAACCCTATTGTAATTATATTTAATACCCTATTATAATTACATTTAATACCCTACTGTAATTATATTTAATACCATACTGTAATTATATTTAATACTCATCATAATTACATTTAAAATTCATTGTAATTACATTTAATACCCCATATGAATAATTACATTTAATACCCCGCTATAATTATATTTAATACATTATTATAATTACATGTAATTATATTTAATACGTACTGTAATTATATTTAATACCCATTGCAATTACATTTAATACCTTATTGCAATTACATTTAATTCTCCATTATTGTGTAGGTCTTCTGCCTTTTATATATATATATATATTTTTGTTATAAATATGAATAATTATATTTAATACCTGACTGTAATTATATTTAATACTCACTGCAATTATATTTAATATCTTGAATAATTACATTTAATACGCCACTGTAATTATAATTAATACCTTATTGTAATTACATTTAATACCCATTACAATTATATTTAATACACTCTGTAATGACATTTATTGTAGATATGACATCAAAGGGGAAGAATGTGGTTACTGAATCATCCCAAAAAAAAAATGAACATGATATTGGATGGAATTACGGCGAATGAATTGCAGATAATCGACAACATGTGATGTGTAATTTTTGCCATAAAAAAAATGATGAGTGACGGTGTGTCACGGTTAAAGCAACACTTGACAGGCAGTTATAATAATGTAGAACAATGTGATAAATGTCCTATTGAAATTGCAAGAGCTATGAGGGATTACTTGAATCGCAACAACACTCAAAATGTAGGATGAACGGAGAAAAATGAGACATAATTTAATTGGTGGATCGAGGTGGAGGAGTGGTATTGAAATTTATTCTTCCGATGAGAATTGAAATGATGATATGGATATAGAATATAGAGCTGATATTGAGTATGCAAAACAACAATCTATTCGTAATATACATATGGCCGAGCAGAGCTTTAGAGGAGGAAGTTCTAGACCATCTATCAAAAAATGTGGTACATCCAGGGGTTTGATGCGCTCACATAGTGTGAAGGAATCTTGGGATAAATTCTCAAAAAAATCACAAAAATTAATAGGCAAAAAAAAGATCTCACGATAGAAGAAATGGATCCTTCAATGTATCGGAATAGGGAAGTGAAGCAAGCCACGCTAACTCATATGTGGAATCTCAAAAGTGGGCAAAGTCGGCAAAACATGCTATTGCAAAATATTTCATTTATGAGAATATTCCACCAAGCAAAGCTCAAGGTCATTTTTATCGATTGATGATTGATGAAATTGTTTTAGTTAAAGTGAATGGAAAAGGGCCAACCCCATATGAGATTGGTGGGTCATTACTAGATAATGAGATAGATGAGCTTAAAGAGTACATTGACCAGTTCAAAAAGAAGTGGGAGATTTATGGAGTGACAACAATCATGTGTGATAGATGGACATCCACCACAAGATTATCTATCATTAACCTCTTAATATATTGTGATGGAAAAGTTGTCTTTCACGAGTCAATTGATAGTTCTGGTCATGACAAGGATGCTAACTATATTTTGGGGTTGATGGATGCTGTTGTTGAGGAGATTGGAGAGAAATATGTAGTTCAGATTATTACTGACAATGGCAGTGCATACAAAAAGGCGGGTGAAATGTTGATGGAAAGAAGACTACACTTATATTGGACTCCTTGTGCTACCCACTCTTTGGATTTGATTTTGCATAATTTTTTCAAGATTGAAACAGTTCAAAATGTACTAGAACAAGCTAAAAGAGTGACCAATTTTATCTATAATCATAATAAAGTCTTGGATATAATGAGAACATTTTGTTCGACGAAATTGATTCGGCTAGGACAAACAAGATTTGCCACTAATTATATTTCTTACAAAGTGTTTTGGAGCAGACAAATGGTTTACAAAAGATGTTTACTTCAGAAGATTGGTCTAGGACTGCATCAGCAAAAGATCCAGTTGGGAAACAAGTTCAAGGGACAATTCTAAATCCTATGTTTTGGGAGACCGCAAAAAATGTGTTGAATATACATACACCTATTACAAAAGTTCTAAGAATGGTGGATGAGGAAAGAAAAACAACAATGTCATAGGTATATGAAGCAATGAAACGAGCAAAACAAGCTATCAAAGATGCGGCTCCTAAATCGTGCAAAAAATATCTTGACATCATTGATGCTCAATGAAAAAAACAAATCAATCAACATATTTATATGACAGGTTAACTTATTGTTTACTAATTTATATTTTTATTATTGATAAGTGTTATCATTTTGGATGTTATCATTATTTATATTGTGTAGCTTATTGCTTGAATCCCACATACCATTATGAAGAAGATGTTGGTGTGTTAGAAACTTTTTTGGGTTCGCTTCGGATCGTTGTGTCTAGATTAGAGATAAATCCAAACAAGGTTATTGAAGCACTTGCAGAGGTAATACTTTAGTATTTCAATCTCAATTTACAAATGTGTTAAATTAATATATAACATCATATCCATGATATTTAGGTAAAAATATTTCGGGAAGCCATGTATTATTTTGTTGATCAAGCTGCAATTAGAGGAAAAACAAAAAGTGATCCAGGTAATTAAGTAGATTATTTACACACTTATATTTTGTTCTCATGATTTTCTATTTATATTTTTTTTAAGTTTTTAATATATTTCTTATTATTATCCAGCTGAATGGTGGTTTATGTATGGTACTAATATTCCAAATTTGAGAAAGATTGTTATGAGAATATTGTCCCAAACAGCCTCATCTAGTGGTTGTAAGAGAAACTAGAGCACATTTGCTCTCATTCATACTAAAGTGTGAAATCGACTCAATTATCAAAAGTTAGAAAAGCTGGTGTTTGCACAATATAACATGAGGTTGAAGTTAAAACACCTTATGAAGGACAAAAAAGGGTATGAATTCAAACCTATAGACTTAACCACTGTTTTTTAGGAAGATGAAGGTATTTCGGAGTGGTTAGATGATCCTGGTGATGCACTTTTAGATGAACTTGATGATGATGGGCAACCAACAAAACCAAACACTTTCCTAGCAACGTGAACAAATCGTTTTTTCGATGACGATGGAGGAGTAGGCCTAAGTCAAGATATTGTGCCACCACGAAACTTAAGATCCAAAATAAGTAGAGAAGGATCAAGTAAAGCAATGGATGATGAAAAGTTTGACAGACTAGTGAGAGGTCCACCAAGACGACGTAAGCAACCTATCACTGTCACTAGTAATACTAAGGATGATCGTAATGGTGATGATAGCAATGATGATGATGGTGAAGATGATGATGAAGATAGTGGTGGTGGTGGTGGCGGCAATGAAGATGGTGACAGCGAAGGTGGTGATAGCGATGGAGATGGTGGTGATGGAGGAACGAAGAGCCAAAGTCCACATAAAATTGTATTCACTGTAGAGGAAGGATTTACACATGTTACACAAGATGAGGATCATGGCTCTCGACGAATGCTTCAATATGAACGACGCTCAAAATCAACTCGAGATCGTCAACAAGAGCGTACTCAAAATTCGATCACTCCACATGGTATGGGTGTTATTAGGTATGGAGCTGATATGATTAATGATGATTTTTCTACTATGAGCATAAGTGAAAGTGGAAGTGAACACCATAATTATGGTTCATCGTCTTCATATGGTCATGGTTCTAGGCATGGCATTCCCTCCTATGATTATGGATCGGGTTATGACACACGAGGATGTGAATATGGATCCTCAACATATGGTTATGGATCTGGCTATGACTCCCAGACATCCTCTTCATAAAGACAAGATGAAGATTGGCCAAAGACTAGTGCATTCGTTCCCCATTGGATGTAGTATTACAAACTATCAGAGGTTTGGGAGAGAATATAATTCATATTATCGTAATAATATGAGTTGGAGTAACTATTGTCATCATATTTATGTCACATATGGAGTTTCTCTAAGTAGCTACCCAGAGCCTACACCGATGTATGAACCTGCTCGACACTCCACAGGGGGATGGATGTAGCCATGTAAGTATGTACTCATTAGCATTTCATGTGTATTATAAAACATTAACATTCTGTAAAAGTATATTTATTTGATAAAAATTAAGTATTTAAAACTAATTTAAGTGATTTTCGCCACATATCAAGCATTTTATTCTCTCTAATTTAAATTTATTATTGTATAAATGGATGTTAATCCAATAAATATGTTGAATTAATCAATTATTTAGCTTATCTTTATAGATTAATGGATTGTATTTGTGTTTCCACGTGTTTTCATATTTTTTATGCGTTTCCGAAATGTTTCCGTTTTTGAGCTAACCGAAACGATACTTCGAAACGAAATTTCGATCCTTGGTTTGTGAATCTCTTTTAGAGGTTTGAAAGCTTGTTTTGCACGTGACATAGTAATCCATACTTCATGAGGAATGTTATTTAAAAAAATAGAGCTGCCTACAATTGTGTGAAGAAAAGAAATAACTAAGACTGTCACTCCCGATTAAGCAAACTGGACAGTAGACTGCTAGACCAAGGAAACTCAACCGATATATTCAAAGTCCATCTATTTGGGCTCCCTTAGACAACCCAAATTCATCATTTTTGCTATTCTCTGGTTATAGTTTGTTAAAATATAACCTATCACAAAAATTCTTTATTATCTCAATCCGCCAACTATCGTACATTTCCATAGGGAATTATTCTTCAGACTTACCGTTGTTATTATTGAGACCTTCTGGATCCTGTTCTTTGATTTCCTTTGTCCCCTTTTGTCTAAGTCTAAAGAAACTTCAACTTTCTTGTTTGTATCTCCTGTCCCCAACCCAATGTTATTTAAAAGCCCCAATGTCTTATGGGCCCTAAGCCTAAGCGCAATGCGCGAAATGATGCATTGGCTTTACCAAAGCGAAGCACATAATATAAATTACAATTGAATATTTTTCTTATATCAAAAATATTTCAAGCATGACATAAAAATTACAAGTTACAACCAAATAAGCCTAAGGATATTAAAAATAACATAACATAAGCAATTGATAAATTATGAAGCATCCAAGTTCAAACATTTTAAACCCAAATAGTCAAATTCATCAGAAGCACAAACATCCAAAGTCATGCAATAAATAAACATCAAGTCCTACAAACAAGACAAAGAACCAAAATCAGTAGAATAAAATCTGAACAAATCAGTTGCAGTAATCGGTGGACCCAGTTGCAGAAGAAGAAGAAGAAGAAGAAGAGGCCAAAGAAGATGAGCAAAAATCAAGTGTGGTAGTATATGATAAAAGTATTATAATCAACAGATCCTATGGTCAAAAATGCATCAAAGAAAAAACTTTTTAAAAAAGAGAGAAAAGAGTGGCTTTAAAGGACTTGTGCCTGAGCCCAAAGCACGCGCTTAATCTGTGCTTTCTATGCTCACCTTGGGCCTTGTGCGCGCTTAACAACACAGCCCTGCCCCACCCCTAACACAACCCCTCTAGTAGATCATTCCATCATAGATCATACTTTAGATTCAGGTCTTCACAAAACATGCATAAACACAGTAGATTAAGTAGTAAGACTTTTATTTTCCACAGACTCTAACAGCAATGTCTACTCAACATTCTTCTTAGTGTTAGTGGAATTCTTCCAAACGGCTACAGAATCAACATTTACACATTGCAACAAGGAAAAACATATTGGGGCTTCTGGTGGATTATTGGATATTCTACCAGAATGTAAGAGAACCAAAGTATGAGGGAGATAAATGAACAATTATACAAGTAGCTCCAGAAGTTTGATAACTAAATTATTCAACCTGTGGACTACATGTTAAACTAATGAGGCTTCATTTTTTTAAACCTAAAAGGGTGATCCCCCGCAAGAACCAAAATATATATACAGTATAGGGAGATAGAACATTTGGTCAAACACTAGGATTGTAACTTCCACTTTTGAGAGTTCACCTTCTTAAAATTATGGACAAGTATCAATGAACATAAAAAGCAAATGACGTTTTTTGTACACAAGCAAAAAAATATGCTCATGAAAATTGAAAAAGAGATCATAATCTTACAAGACAAAGATTAGATAGCGTGACTCTTAGGTTCCACCTAATTACCCAAGGCATGCTAGGGAAGCAAATTATAGTTATATGTATAGGATTCAAATCAAGCTCTTGCACTGTAAGCATACCAAAATAAATAAATAAAAATTCAAGTTTCCTGATACCTGGTCTTTTTCCAGAAGAGACTGTTGCAATGCCTCAACAGCATTCTCTTTAGGTTCCAAAGATCGGCGCAGTTCTTCAATGTTGTCTCTAAGTCTGGAAACCAGTGACATAATTTAAGGCAAGGGACCGACATACTACACTCACAAAACTAATTCCTAAGGTATACAGCATGTTGAATCATATTAAGTTAGGCATATTATTCTAGAGTCTATAGTCATTGGTTTGTAACCCTTCCCAAACCATTTCTACGTCAAGAAATCATGCAGTTTTTTTTTTTTTTTGCTCAAGTTCTAGGACTCCTAAATGTTTACCAAAACAAAATTTGATTCTTTTTCTAAATAAGCAATAAATGATGATAGTCATGGAAAACTATGATATTTGTTACCAGAGTGAGACATCATAAACCAACTGCATCACATGACTAGGGACCATATGAACAAGCCTGACAAAACCAATGTATAGCTTCTTCGATTTCTCGATGAAGAGAAATATGACCAATGATGGAGTGAATGTAACAGATATTTTAATGATTCTCATGTTTGTGTTTCGAAAGGAAAGGGATATTATAAGGCAGGGCACCATGGAGAAGTGCCTAGTGTCAGAGTCCAGATATGAAGGTTTAGGCATGTACTATTTTTATCCCCCTGGCTCAACGTATTCTCAGGATCAACATTGAGTAACGGTGTATGCTATAAAAGGTTGTATACGGTTTACAGGAGTTTCCAGTTAGAGGACATATTCCTACACAACTTGACATAGACAAGTAATATTAGTTAAACAAGCACTTAATTTCTCAGGTTGCACAAAAGTGGCCCAGTTTAATGTTGTTCAAAAATTGTACTTATTGTTTGTGCTTCGTAATTGTTGCCTTTCCACATCCATTGCTTTCAATGCATCGTTAGCTTGTTGCCTCGTGCGGTCCAGATCTTGCTGCAATGCAGACAGTTGGGTTGATGCCCGGTCGGCTTTTTCATTGATATCACGAAACTGGGCCTCAAGGTCTTCTTTTTCCTGAAAATTGCAATCTCCATGTACCAATTGAACTTAATACACAATTACAAGAACAATTTTTAAAAACAAATTGAAGAGAGAATCTAGTTGTCAAAAATATACATTTAATGAACAACATAAGAACAAATTATAACCCTGATTTTTGCTCTTTTAGATTATCCTTTCATGTCTAACAGTTCCACACCGTAGTCTATTGACCAGGAAAAAGTAATGGCTTTGTATAATAGTTCCACCTCGCAGAAGAGTAAAAATTTCTCTTTCTTTTCATTTTACCGCATTTTTTGGGAAGGGGTGGGGGCTTTATATTGTTTACATGCTATTGAAGCATCATAAATATTGGCTGCTCAATGTTACGGTACATTAATACAACTTATCAAGACAGTACTTAATTGTTACTATACATTTATAAAACTTATCATGATGTTATCCGAAGAACTGATCCACTAATCAGGTCATTAACAACATAAGCAGAAAACTGAAATGATCTGGCATTAACCAGTTATAATCTATAAACATTGCACTTTCAGAATTTAGTATATTCAAAGGAAAAATCAAGGCGTACCTCCAGGCTCTCCTGGAGGAATGGCAACCCAAAAGCCTCTTGAGGTACATGGGTTAAGGCAAAAGACTTACAAGGTGTATGCCTTCGCGGCCATGGCGTTCCTTAGGGCATTAAGGGCTGATCTTTTACACTTTTTTCCAGACATATATGTGATGCAATCCATAAGATGCTCAAGAAAACATGAAGAATTGTGAAATTTGGCTTGCCATGAAGACAAAGACTTAAATGGAACCTTGCATAGCTTTATTTGAGTCCTATTTTTAATTACCTTAAGTTTGTTTGCTAGTATTTAGTAATTTATGTGTCTTTTTTATATTTTTAGGGTCAAGGATATTTTTATAATTTCTAGAATTTCTGGAATAGGTCATATTTTTTGGTCAAATTCTAGTGTTGAATATTCTAGAATTAAAAGTCCTAATTCTAATTAATTTTAGCTTTCTAATTTGTAGGAACTTAGAGTTTTTGAAGTCCTAGAGCCATTGAAATCCTAATCTTTTGGGATTAGGAGTACTTAGAACTCTATATATAGTTAGTGTTACTTTTAATAAATATAGATGGAGAGAAATATTCAGAAATTTCAGCAATTACATGTTCTTGAGTTGTGTGATTCAATTCTAACCTTAGGTGTCATGCTTAAGGAATCCTAGGAGTGATTCTTAGTCAAAGTTACTGTTATGATACTGTTCACAGCCCCTAAACAGTCCCTATTTTTATTTTACAAAGTTGTACTACATCAATAAGCCTTGTGGGAACTAGGGCTTTTTGTGAGAGAAGGGGGGGGTGTTGTGGTGGTTTGGCAGTTGTAAATAAAAACCACGTTAAAAATGTGAGTATAACATTTCAGACCCAAAAATGGAGTGGGTGACAACGTTAAAAAATTGACTAAACAGCAGGACAGAGTGACAACCCTGACGTAAAAAGAATCTACCTTCTGAACATCTTGAATACGCTGTTTTGCGCGTTTGTGAAGCCTGTTGAACTTGGAATCTAGCTCAGAGTACTTCTCATCACGTTCCTTTATTTCTTGATCCATCTTCTGTTGAGCTACGCAAATAGCCCATGAAAAGGTGTTCAGACCAATAAAATTAAAATAAAAAATGGAAAGTAAAAGGCATTCATAAACATACAAGAATCGAAGCATATATATCTACAAAAATTTAGAAGCTATTAGCAAGGAGTCAGAATTCAAAATTTTATGTTGACTCTTATCAATTATGAACAGCAAGTGATTACACATATGTCAAAATCCAGACAGAATATGTACAACCTTCAGCAAGTTTGGCAGAAAGCTCTTGGGCCCTTGCATCTGCCTCTGAGTATACAGCTCGAAGATGCTTCAGAGCCTCCTCCGCAGCGCCTCTTGTTTGTCTTTCTTCCAGAAGTTCTCGATTCAAAGATTGGATCTTTTCATGAAGCTCTTTGACATCTTCGCATGCCTCACCATCTTGCTCAATTGCTTTTGTTTGTTGGTACGATGCACCAGAGTCGGTGTGAAGATTTTTCAGGTCCTCGAACTGAGTCTTCAAATACTCATTCTGAAAATTGAGTTCTACAACCATTTGTACAAGTTGATCATGGGCACCATTCATATCTGGTTTGCCATCATGCAGCCCATTTTCCTTAGAAAGATTTTCATCACTCCCCTGGTCAGAGTCAATCAATTGCTTCTCAGATTTTATGGCTTTTCGGACATGATTTTCCAGCATCCCGCTGTTATCATCTCCTTCTGCCAACATTGTAGCAGTCTCTGGAATCCAGTGTTTTTTTTTTCTTTTTTAGTTGCAAGTAATCATTGTGCCGCTCTCATTAGCTAAAAACTGAGAAACACAAAACCATACATGGATTACGGAAGAAAATAAAAGTCAACCTAAGCTGAAATTTTGTAAATAAGCAGTCCACATATCATGATGCAAGTACTACTCACAATTTAAATGAACAGTGTATTATAGAAGCAAAGCAAACCTAATTATACCAAATTTGAAGGACTCGGAGGAGTAAAGTCCCATTTTCTTCTGGATAAGTAGAAATTTTCTTTCTAATAATAAAGTACCATTACCACCAGCTTGCATTAACACACAATAGGGTTGTCAAAGCAGAAAACTTGTCTAAATTAAGCCATGTTCTTATCATAGGCTCTCCCAACTCCCAAGTAATAGTTGTCAATTTGGCATCTTTCTCAGTCCTCTAAACATAATTAAAAAAAAAATCTCAAATAATGAAAAACTAAATTCAAGCTTTGGATTTCCCACGGGCTCTTGAAGCAAGACATTCCAAATAATTAATTATGGAAAACAGTAGTGACGTCAAACCATAGTTACCATAATTCACTAAATTCCTAATGACTTCGGATCTAAGAATATTGATCTCAAACGAGGTGGGTTTGCGATCCAAATTACAAAAATATACTATCCAAATTGTACACGTAGTACAAATATAAAAAACATATTAATTAACTACATGTACATAAATTTATAATTATATTTTATTTTAGATAATAGAAAATCGAGCACAAATGTAAGATACCTGATAACTGACCTAGTATTTATAGATGTTTTATACTATATAATATTGTATAGTAGTGAAAATGATATAAATAAGAGTTCCAAAATTAATTGTACCCCAAAATACCGAAACAGCTAAGCTTACTTATCATACCACGCGCCTAAAGAAGTGTTGTCCTATATCACGTACCAAAGTGACCCACAATCCAAGTAACATTGGGTCAAACACCACCTATATTGTCTCTTTATATTTATGTAAAAATGCTATTCCTAACTAACCTTATCAAAATTATCTACAACAGTAATACTTTTGTTTTCTGACATTTTCTCGGCAACAACTGAATAGCATCCAACTAGAGACACTGTAAACCCATCGACGTGAAATACTGAGCTGGAACAATGCCCTTAGACAGCAGTCAAATTCTCCATGAAACACTATCAAATTCTCCATGAAACACTATCTAGTAAACCCTACTTCACATATATTGACTTACACAGTGAAATTTGGATTAAAAACGATACTGCCAGAGGATTCAATCATGGATCCCGGACTCAACTAATTAGAAATTCTCACTAAGTTTTTTTATCAAATGCGACATCATTTGAAAATTACGATATAAATTGATGTATACACAGTGTATTGAACGAATTGAACTAAGTTTTCGAAAGAGACCAACCTTTTTTCGAGATCAAACAGCTAATCGACATTAATTGGGGCTCCTCCTTCTCCGCAGATCTCACAGCCAGAATAGAATATGGATTGAAAACAAACTCACTGATTTATGAATCAAATTGATATAGGATTAGCGATTGTGTATCTATTGTCGCGGAGAGAGAGGGGAGAGAGAGAATAACAGCCGAGATCGCGGGCGTTTCAGCTCTGGTCGGTCTCACGCTACTCATTCTACATACAACTCACCGCATGTTACATACACGCTGCCCTTTCCTCATGCTCACGACTCACGAGTAAATCGCCAAGGAAGAGCAAATTTTTCCAATTTGTTAAGTAATTTCGAAAACTAATAAGAAATTATTTCCCATTTTTTAAGGTAAATATTATACGACAATGCTACATAGACTTAAAAATTAGACTTGACAATTTCAATCATTGATTTTACTGTAGGTCTCAATATTTATTAGAACTTACTCTCTATTCAATAATTGAGATCATTAAGTCTAATTTTTAAGTCTATCTACCATTACTCAATATTATAACTAATCATTTATTTTAATTTCTTAATTATTTTAATTAAGTATTTAATTATTAATTTCCTCTCAATTAAGTTTTTCATTTATTTTTATGTTAGAGCAAACAGAGAGTAACTTAATCTAATCTATTTTAAATATTAAATCATATATTTTCATTTTAATCTAAGAGTCAAAGTAGACAAAAAAATTAGTTGAAATTAAATAAAAATCAAAGGTAAAATTTAAAAAATTAATTATAATCTTTTTTTTTCTAATCTCGTTTCCTTGTTCCATTTTAGCTTAAGCCTATAAAATATTTATAAGTAACTTATTCGAGTTGAGCAAAGTCTAATAGAATAACCAAAAGACTTCACATGAGAGTCGCATGCTCACTCTATTATAAAATTTTACGGATTTCAGTTAAAGGTGGCACAAGTTATAAAATTTATATAATAAAATAGTTTATAATTATATTATTTATTAGAATTAAACTAAAAAATCAAACAAGATCTAAGTCATTCATGTGCTACAATCACTAACATCCAAATTCACATCTTTTCTACATAAAAATTCAAATTAACTTCCACCTAAATACACCTAATACTACAACTACGTCTTATTCCAGAAGGTAATATTACAATTACCTCATTAAGTAGAGAATATAAGAATCGATGTTCAATTTTATTGAGTTGAGAACCTATAAATCAATTTCCAATTTCTAGTCAAGTCTTGTATTTTTTTCAGCAACTAAATGGAAGTGTTGTTCACAGAAAATTGAAAGTAGAAAGGCAAGAAAGTTTTTTGAAATGACAATACATAATGCTTAGTTTAGTTTGAGGCATTAACCACTTTACTTTAAGATTATTGATGATGCACAAAATCGTCTTCGTGTGAGATCAACAGTCAAGTATACGTACGGTCGTAATCAATGAGCAATAACCAAGCAATTTAAAAGAGAATAGAGAATAAAGGGTTGACTCAGGGGTTTATAGTGGTTCGGCCGTGGCCTACGTCCACTTTTTTGAATGGCAACGGTGGCCGGCGATCTTTATTAATGAACTCAGGTACTCCGGAGAGTTTACAGAACTTAGAGAGAGGTGTGTGTGTGTAGGGATCAAGGTCCTGCCCCTCCGTGTGGAGAGGGCTTACATTATATAGGCTAGGGTCAAGGCGGTGAGGCGGTGCCGTGAATGAGAGGAACTCTGCTATTTTGGTAAGTATGATTTAGGTACGAGATCTCCGTATCCCATCATTCTCTCCCTCGTGCTCCTATTCAGTAAGAGGCGGACGCTCGGCTGGCTTTAGACTTGATCGTCGTCGTCTTGGATTCGGACTCATATTGAGGTGGGCTCAAGCTTAAGCTCGGATGCCACTCTGGTGCGGAGTGTGCTCATGCTTAGCCTTGGACTTAAGTCTTGAAGTAAGGAGGAGACGAGGAGAAGAAAGGAGGATATGAGGGGGCCAAAGTGGGAGGCGCCCACTTGGCCTCCTATGGGCGGCGCCCAGTTAGAGGGGAGTGGGCGGCGCCCACTTGGTGTGGAGAGGTGGGCGGCGCCCCATGGGGGGTGTCCTCACCTCGCCGTTCAGCTCCTCCTTCTCTTGGCTTCCGAGTAATTCATTTAGTCTCATAGCTCGTCTTTCTCTCCCTTGCATTCCTCGGAGGATGGGTGTGAGTTGGATTGGTCTTGATCTCGGACCTTGAGCTCGGACTTGCTTCGGAGTGAGTTAGATCGTCTCGGACTTGAGTGAGGAGGCCAGAGGAAGGAAGAGGAGGAGATGCCCGAAGGGGAGCCAACCTAAGCCGGCGCCCAAGGGGGCCTGGGCGGCGCCCAAGGGCCTTCGGCCTCCTGGGTGTTGTCCTCTTGACGCTATTCTCTTGATGCCTTCCCTTGATGTCTTCCTCTTGGTGCATTCCCTTGATATTTTTCTTATCCATGGGTCGAACCGGTCTCGATTTGGACCTTGTCTTGGGTCTTCTCGATTTATCTTGATTGGGCTTAGCTCAGCTAAATTCGGGCTCGTCATTTGCCTCCCATGCCCCAGGCCTCTAATCCTTGCGAGAGGAAGGGGTTGAGGGCATGTTTAAAGTCATCTTACTCCCTTGCGGTGTTCCTTCGGTCTTCGGGGACTTGTCAAACTCACTAATAAGTGTAACAGCAGAGGCTTCCTAGGGTCCGAGGCAATGGGGTAGGTGTCCCTGTGGCTGAGGCGAGCGCCTACGACCATGAGGCGGGCGCCCCAGTGGTGGGCGACGCTCATGGGTGAAAGGGGCTACTGGAGTGTCGGAACTACGATAAATCTTCGGACAGTCATAACTTTGCACACAAGGGTCCGTTTAAGGCGATTTTTTTTTATTTCGGGTATTTTTTCGAGCTCTACGACTTAGGCAGTTTGTCTAACAAATTTTCCCAAAAAAGGCTCCTATCTCTCTGAAATTGAGTTTTTCAGCGCAGCTCCGGCAAACTGATCGAAAAAACTTTTTTTTTTATGTACCCTTGTCTATAAATGGAGGTCACTGTTCCCATCTTCTTCACTTCACTCTCATTTCTTATTTTTCTGACCAAAGGCTTCCTCTTCCAAGCTTCTCCAAGGAGTTGTTCATCCTTCCTCAAGAAGCTACATACCAAGCTTCCTCAAGAAGCTTTAGCAAGGCTTCCTTGAGAAGCCATTCCTCCCCTATAAAAAGGGTCTTCAAGCTACTGTTCATCTCATTCTCTTCTATTTCTCTCTTCTTCTTTTCTTTTTCTAAGACCAAAGCATATGAGAACTAGAGGTTTGAAGAGTGGAGGAGATGAGGCGAGGGGAGGCGACGCCCAGGGGGCCGGCCTAGGCGGCGCCCAAGGGGCTGCCATGGGCGGTGCCCAAGGGGCCAGCCTAGGCGGCGCCCAAGGGGCTGCCATGGCCCCCCCCCCATGGTGTCTGCCTAGGCGGTGCCCATGGGTCCAGCCCAGGCGGCTCCCCTCCGGCTCTCGGACGTCCGGGTCCTTCTCCTCGCGGTGGCTTTGGGAGTGTGATGCAGGCGGACGCCCAAGGTTCGGGCGGAGTCCTTCTTGGCGTAGGCAATGGAGTCGGAGTGTCTGAACAAGGCGAGGGAAGGGCGAGGTCCTCCATGGGTGGCGCCCAGGCTCCGAATGGCACCTCTTTGGCTTTCGGACACTTGGGTCCTTCTCTTCGTGGTGGTTTCGGTGCAGTCCAGGCAACGGTTGAGGGACCCTTCGGAGTTTTTGGCCCAAGACCAGGCATGGGCAAAGAGTCTTCGTCTACCCCTTTTGGCACGTCACGGGGGACCACAGAAGCAGGCAGGCAGCGGAGTGGATCGCCGAATGAGGTCGGAGGCGCCTGCCGTAGAGTGGGCGGCACCACAGGCACGGGCGACGCTCCGAGCTCCTTAGGTGCAGTGCAGACTTCTCCTAGTGAGTCCAGGAAACGGACGGGTGACTCGAGTTCTCAAGGTATGTGTCTCAGTATTTTACTTATCTTTGTTGGTATAATTACTTTTCTTTGCTATGGCCTGAGTTTGCTTTCTGGTGGCGTTCATTCAGGCGAGAGGGAGACTGCTGGTGATCTTGACAGAGGTCCAGGCGGAGGAGGAGACGACCGTCATAAGGTAGCTTCTATATTCAGCCTATTTACGCGTGATAAGGATATCTCTGAAATAGTTGCCCAATATCATATTCCGCCTTCTGTGACGTGCCGTCGTCCTGAGGCTGATGAGTCTGCGTGCTGTGACTCCTCGGGTGAGATAGTTGTTTACGAGGGCATGTTGGAGGCGGGACTTCGATTCCCTATCCCCGGACCCATATGTCAGGTTCTTGGACACTTGTCTCTGGTCCCGGGGAGGCTGGCCCCCAATGGTTAGAGGGTACTCTCTGCATTTTTCGCACTATGACGGTTGGTGCACAACGCTGCTGTTCTCCCTCCATTTGAGGAATTTGTTGTCACATACATGCTTCTTGAGAACCCCGCTCCCCACCAGGGGTGGTACCGCTTTGCCCCGAGAGCGGACAAGTTTATCACTGGTCTCACTTCCAATCTTCACAAATGGAAGAGAAAATTCTTTTTTGTTGGAGGTAAGTGGGCTTCTGACTCCGATCATGACGTGGTGCCAAATCGATAGGATACAGCCCCGAATACTAAGCTGGGTGAGGATTTTTCCTTCACTTCTTGTCTTTATTTTCATGTATGTGGTTCTCATAGTGTAATTGTCATCTTGCAGTCCCACCGACTCTATCCCGGGATCAGGCTAGGTTCCTTGAGATGGTTCGTAACAATCCCATGACGGACGCCTCCGAGATCATGCGGGTAGTCGGTATTTCTCCGGCTCCGTCGAAGCAGAAAAAGAAAGGTACTTGATACCTTAGTGGTCTTAGAATGTGATGTAACAGTCTTTCTTACTTACGCTGGCTTTGCAGGTACTCCCATTGACAGGTCTATTGTGGACGAGCTACTTACTTCCAGAGTGGAGTCTATTCCCTCTCCTCCTTCCAAGAGGTCGAAGTCCGATGCCCCCAGTTCTTCTCGACCGGGGTCTACTAGTCTCACAGAGGCTGAGCTTGGCGATGTTCCACCCTCTTCTCTGACTGATGTCTCTTCTCCCCCGAGGAATTGTTCTAGCACAGCCGTGGGGCTGAGGATCCGACTCCATCTTCTACCAGAATTGTGGACCCGCCGAGTCACCCTCACCCGGACGTTCGCTCGACATCTATGCTCCGGAATCTGAGTGCGGTGAGGGGGAGACTTTGTGACTTTGTGAGCGGTGCTGATGTTCAGGAGATTACATCTCGGGGTCCAGAAGGCGTGGTCAACGCCACTGTTGAGGGCTTTGCTCTGGTATGTTTTCCTTTTTGTTTCGTTTTTGGCTTCCTTTGTCATATCTTGGCTTAATTTCTGACTCTCCTTGTATTTTATTTTCGAATGTCTATAGATGGCTGCTGCCTTGCCCGGCTTGTTCAATAACACCCTGAAGATTGGGGAGGCCGTTAGTGGCTAGGCGAAGGAGAGGCAAGCTCGTGAGGCTGTTGAAGAACAGCTGCGACAGGCACGAGAGGATGCCGCAGGGCTAGCACGGTAGGCACGAGAGGATGCCGTGAAGTATGAAAGGCTCGAGCGGCAGACACGAGAGGATGCCGCTGAGGAGTTGAGGCAGGCACGAGAGGATGCCACTAAGGAGTTGGAGTAGGCGCAAGGGAGGACTGCTCGACTTGAGGCTGACCTTCGCGTATCACTTGAGAGAGCTGCCAGGGCGGAGGCTCAGAGGGACACTGCGGAGGCTTAGAGGGATGCTGCTGAGAGGGCTAGGGCCAGTGCCTTCATTGACGGCTACGAGGAGCTCAGGAGGAAGGCCGTTATAACATTCCCTTACTGTGATCTTTCTGACCTTAAGCCTTCTGAGGCTCTTGAGTCTGATGATGAGGACTATGTGAGTGGAGGCAGTGAGGGTCACTAGGATTGTGTTGTCTTTGTGTCTTTTGTTCTGTTGACACACTATGTCCATCTTTTGTCAAGAGCTCATGTGTTTGGATGACATATCATTTTTGTAAAGGTTTTTTAGATGGACTACAACTCTTTTGAGAAAAACACCGAGCAATTTTATAATTCAAAGTAAATGTTCGAAGGAGAAAGACTAATATATGAAATTGACTAACAAAATATCCTAAACAGTGATCACTAACTCATGATTGACTGCCCCCAGCTACTGGTAGTATTTCTTTAGGTGTTCTGCATTTCATGGGTGGCCTAGGACCCTCCCTTCGAAGTTTTGGATTCTGTAGGTATCCGGTCTTACTATCTCCGTGACCGTGTAGGGTCCTTCCCAGTTGGGTCCCAATTTCCCTTTCCGGGAGTCTTTGGTGGACAGGGATGACCTTCTTGAGGACCAGGTCCCCAGGTAAGAAGGCACGAGGCTTCACCCTTGAATTGTAGTACTTGGTCATGCGACGCTTGTACTCTGCATTCCTGAGCATGACTATCTTTCTCTCCTCCTCCACCAAGTCGAAGTTGACGCGGAGGCCTTCTTCATTACTGGTAGGGTCATGGTTCTGGACCCTAAGGGAGTGTACCCCGATTTTAACGGGTATCACTGCCTCTGTTCCATAGGCTAGAGAGAATGGGGTCTCGCCCGTAGGACCTCTTGGTGTAGTCTGATATGCCCATAGTACTCCTGGGAGTTCGTCTACCCACTTCCCTTTTGCAGTCTCCAATCTGACTTTCAAGTTACGGAGTATGGTCCTTATAGTGACCTCCGCTTGCCTGTTCGCTTGTGGATGGGCGGGGCTGGAGTGGGGTTGCTTAATCTGGAGGTCCGC